>KK112761.1:190364-211935 GCA_000611955.2 Stegodyphus mimosarum
GTAATTAGAAATATTAAATATAACAATGAAATGGCCCTAGCTGGACCCATTAGGCACTTTTCTTCTTTTTTATAACAAGAATTTTAGGCGGCTTCTTTTTAAAAAATAATATAGCGATCATAAAAAACAGGTACGGCAACCTCTATGAGGAATTATAAAAAATATGTTGTTTTTAAACATGTCGTGATTTTGCGGTTGAATTGAATTTTATGTGAGGTAAGTGCGAAGAATGTGATATTTAATAAAAGAAAGTGAACGCATAAAAAGTTAATAATAGGAAGGCAACAAAATTTTGTTAGCCATCTTACTAAGAAAACTGAATATTGATAGGAAGAACTGACAAAAGACTGAAAAAAAAATACGAAAATGTATGCCAGAACATAACACTACATCGGGAATTCTAAACATATGCTGCTGTACAGTTTTTAAAATTTTTGAGATTTTGTTAATTGTGTATGGCGTAAGTGCGGAAAAAATAATATTTTGCAATCTCTAATAAAACCAAAGAAATTCCGTCTTTAATAAAGCAACTCAGTCATAAGGATATATAAATTTCTTAAGATAATAAAGCTAAAATGACGAAAAGAAACGGGTTAGCAGCAGTGAGTGTAACAGCAGACTGGTAGACTGCGAGCTCAGCGAGAGGGTAAAAAACCTTAACAAACCCTTTTGGACGACGTTAAGATCCGAAACCTTTCCGATTTTCTTCTCTTTTTTTATTGATATATGTAATATTCATTCCATGTAAAATGTTCTGCAATCTCTAATAAAACCAAAAAAATTACTTCTTTAATAAAGCAACTCTGTCGTGAGGATGTATGCGTTTCTTAAGATAATGTACCTCTAGAACTGTACCACCAAATATGCCCACAGTGTATTTTGGATTGCTTATATTAAGGCAAAACACGACGGGATTTACCTAAAAGGAGGGATGCCTTCTTGGAAGACTTTTTAAGAATAACCTGTTCGTATTCACGTTGTATGGGTTACTTTAAGTTTCTAGCAGTTATTTTAATTTTTAATCCTGCTTTATTGTCTATTCTCGTTTCCCAACCACTCTTCCTTACCGGAAAAACATTTTTAGTATCACGTTGCATTTAAATGAGGTAGAAAGAGTATTTAAAGGAACATTTCGCTTACTTCAGTGGAAGAGCTTAGGAGTCTTTAGTTGCGCGTGTTTGGCGTCAAGCGACTCCGTTGTTTAAAGATAAATCTTACTACGCTCGGTCGTATCAAAGAACCTCTATGTAAAGAAGGAAAGGCTCCATAGACGTAATGTAAACCACTTTGTCTGCAACGCCGCTACAAAGAAAAGGGAACATTCGCCAAGGGATTTGGCGACGGAATCTGTTGGCGAGAATTACCCCTCTGTGATGTGCCGGTTCTTTGGTACCTAGCCGACATTTTCCCCTTCCGCGACGTGTATAGGAAATTGAGGAACACGGGTTAAGATGAATCGTTCTTTGACTTGTCGCGATAATTTAAACTCGGAAATGATGAAATATTAGGTGAAGTTTCACTTTCACTGGCTGTTGAACTTCCATTGTCCATATCGCTACTTGAAACCAAAGAATCTATTCTTTGTTTAAACTCTTGCTAAACGTAACGGTCGAACCTGTCCAAACCAACTTCGACATTCAGCTTCGAGCTTTGGCACTTTTTGGTGACAGATATTTCACGCATGCGCAGTTGTTTCCCTTTTCGTTGGAAGGGAGCCACTTCTGCTTCTGCGAAGTTTTCCTTCTTAACAGTACATATTCGTTGGCCGTATTGTACGTGGGTGCTATTGTTCGCCAGTTAATTTAATTTAATTAAGGGCCAACCACGTTAGATAATTTTGTACAGCTTCGACTAAGTTCAATTTAGTTTAGCATTTGATTAGTTTCTTATTTTCCTGTCTTGAGTTAAAGCCCGAGTGGAGGCTTTTCTGTAAGCCCGGGAAAGGAGCCATCTGTAGTCTTAGCTTGAGACAGTAAAGGATGAGTTTAACCCTTGCCTGGCTGGTGGGAGCTGCATGTTTTAAAGAAACATTGAATTTTTAATAGTAAATACACAAAGCTAATTTCCCACATGAAATGTATTAGAATAGCAAAAGTTTAGTTTAAAAAATAATATAACAACTAAATTTCTCAAATTCTAAGTTATAGAGAGTTATGCTATTTAAAACTTTTTTTTTTTAAGGAAACTAAATTAGCCACATTTAGAAAATCATTTCTTATACTAAAACAAAATGTCTGATAACGATTAGACGTTATAAAGTTTTTTTAATCCAAAGGGGCAATTTGTCCAGAAGAACCATTAATTTCGTTTTGGCATATTGCGTTGATTCACTACAAATGCTGCTTCACTTTTCAAATTGTTGCCACCAAATATTATCGCCCTGTATTATATTTAAAGAAATTAAATGATGAAGAATCTGCACAAATGTATATATGTTTCTCGCATTTTGATAAAACAACGGTACCTAGAGCCATTAAATTGTGCATAACGTAATCCTCCTGCGAATATGGGCATCTGAAAATAAAAATTTGAAATTTAGAATTTGTTTTATTATCGATTTCATATTTTTTACAGAAAGAACATTTTTATCTTCAGCGCGCGAGACTGTGCATCGGAAATTCTAAAGATATGCTCATTTAAAAATTATTTTGAGATATTGCTGTTGAACTGAATTTTGTAGTTTGAGTGCTAAGATGATATTTAATAAATAAAGGTAACACACAAAATATTAAATAAACGCCCCTTTGGACGTAATTTAAAATCTCCAGCCTTTCGGCTTTTTTTTTTTTTTTTAATGTATAACATTAAGTGAGTTATCATAGTTCGAAGCTCTACTAACTGATTTTCGTGCACTTTTCCCTCACGAGTATACTTAGTATCTTCAAAACAGACACATTTGCTTAAATATACAACACATTTCAGTTTCAAATAAATGAAATTAACTTTTTTTTCCCTTTGTTCTTAATACTGAGAAAAGAATTACAAGTCTGTCAACAATACGAATTGCTTTTCCTTTAACTTGGTGGAGAAAGTTAGTTTACCAAACGTAGCAGGCCAATTTGAATGTCACGTTCATTCGCCTAAATTAATATAATCATTTCTTAAAAGTATATATGCTGTGTTACTCATACGCTGTTTATCTAAACCGAAAAAATATTAAAGACAAATAAATTAACACAATTAATTTTATGTAGCTTATAAATTATCTGGATAATGAGCAGTGTATTGTGTATAGAAGTAGGACAGGAAAAAATAAATAAATGACACATGATTACCTCCAAGATGGATTGTTTAGGAAAAATAACGTGTCACGAAATGAGAATAATGTCGGCGTTTACATGGATTTTACCTGTACATCAAACCTTTTTATGGTCCTAAATCTACGCTTGAATATAACAATTGCTACTGCTTTTAACACAATTTATTATTTTGCTGTGTATGACCAAACATGTCTACGTAGTAACACAACTGTGTCGATCTCGTGAAAAAAGACGAAACTGGCGACAACAGAAGAACTACAGACTCGCAAGTCAGAAAAAGAAAAGACAGGAGGAAAAGAAAAACAATAACAACAAAATGTAAAGCATTATTGGCAATGAGTTCTTAACGCTTCCAAATGCAGCCGCTAGGTGGCTAGCTATTTTGAGTGGCAAAAGTTATTGCGGCAAAAGAGTTTTCGAAGTCAACCGCTTGTAAAAAACTATTCTTTAAATCGTGCGACTTTTTGGTGTTCCAAGACTAAAAACTTTGCATCTGGTTGATTTATAATTTTTTTCATCGAGTGGTTCGCCACTGGGTATACGTCAGCAGAAGATATCAAGAATGGTAAATTTACTTATTATTTCTCTTTTATTTTCTTTCCCCAACAAAAGGCGTCCCATCGTAGTTCGAAAGCCTGAATTTTTAACAATTAGGATGGATAAATCTTTGTTAATGCTGATTCGTTTCGCTAACTCAGTTTCCAAGTAAATATGACCGTTCCTAAGACATGCGTTCGTATTTGAAAAATTAAGGAAAAACGGATAAAATGCATTTTGAAAAGTTACCTTGAATCGATTATTATTATTAATTAATAGTCAGAATAGTTGTAGCATTATCTTTAACGTGCCTAGATTATTGCTACTAAGGGAAGATGCAAATTGCCATTATTTTTGCACTAATAATTAGAGAAGGTAATTATTAGTCTATTTAAAATAATTAGCAAGAAAATAAGTTGCATTAACTTTAAACCAACCTAAATATAATACTATGATTATTAATTTGTAGGAATAATTTAATAGAACTCTCTTCAAATTGCCATAAAAATTGTGGTTATAATTAATTCTTATGATGAAAAACTGTTTACGCATCCTAATTATCCCTTATAGTCATTAAGATAATTATTACGAACGGTGGATAAATTGTATTATATTTAATCTCCTTTAAATCTGTTGCTATAATTAATAATTAGAGGACATCGGATTCACTATTACATAGGATTCTATGAACTCGAATTTGAATTCTGGATAAAGATGGACGCTTGTGATTGTATTGAGGCTTTCTGGTGCAGGTAGCTTTAAAATCTGTCACGTTTAATGTCCTTTCGAGAGGCTGATTGTAGACAGAAAAGAGTAGGAGACGCTCGGATTCCATTCCTCCTCTCCCGGGACATTTTCTACAGAAGCAGAATACAGCTTTGCAAATAGCTGTCGCGTGATTTTTCTTAATTAAATAGTCGAATTATTCCTTTATAATAAATAATTACAACAAAGAATTCCTTATATTATCGTTAATCTGTCTTAAAACTAGCGTTATAATTAATAATTACGGCAAATAATTGTTAGGCTTAAATAATACGAAAAAGTACTGCACAGTCATTAATCTGACATAAATAAAATAATATAATTATTACTAATAGGAAATAATTATTACAGTTAATAAATAACTAAAGAAAAGAAATATATTAAAATGTCTACAATGTAATTAAAGTTTGCGTTTTTTAATCTAACACCTCTAATATTTTTAATTATTTAATACTATTTAAAAAATATGTGTAAATTTGTTAAAGACCAATATTTTTAAAAGGATGAGTTTGATGTTCCTACTTTTTGCACTTAAAAGTTTAAAAGCAAGTCATCGTTTGATGTGAGAGAAAATATTAAGACATCTTTCTTATTATGGAAGAAAAGTATATACATATTTTCTGAATACTTTTCTGCTTAAATCTGACCTACCCTTTCTCTAATGTACTATAAATTATTTTTTCCTCTCATATTTTAACTAGTACGCAAAACTTATCTTGTAGACTCTGAATCCAGAGGGCGCGGCAAGAAAGGTAGAAAATATCTACTTAGGAGCCAGTAACGATCCAGTAGCTCTTAGGCAGATATTTTCATCCTAATTTATAAAAAGAAATCAATGACACTTTTATTAAACTAGAGTTCCTTTATTTTGACACTTAAGAAAATATTTGTACTAAAAGATTGAGTGCAGCATTTATTGACCTAAAAGAAATGCAGATGTAATTACAATGATTTATATTACCATCGACATTGCCAATTTAGGAAATATTGTCTGTTTGAGTTAAAATAAATTATCTCTTTAAAAACATTAGCCAAAGTGCATGATATTCCTTTTCTATTTTTCGAAGACAGCTTACGTTTTCTTCTTTTTTCCGGCAGCTGCTGCTAATTTAACACTTTGACTACGAATTAAAAACGCATTTACCCCGTTTTCTATCCAAGCGAACAAAATATGTGCCAAATAAAGTAAATTTAGCATTTGGGGACGTTTTTGACAAAAGGTTTTCAAGCCGAAGGCTTGGACACGTATGTCCAGACGTAGTTATTAGTGGGATACATATGTTCCACAGGTAGCGATTGGCTTACAATAAGCGCACGTATTATTATGGAAAACTTTATTATAGGAAATGGATTCACATCGTACGGTACAGGGTTGAGCATTGTTTGCATAACCCAACATAACACGCTGGGCAATTCATATTTGTTCTTTTCTCTATGTTCATTTGTGTACAACGAGCACAGCGGCGTCTTGATTTTCCAACTATTGGAGGTTGATATTCAACATTCAGGAGATATTAAGTACTTTTTAACCCAGCAGTGATTTTTAAACTTTGAGTGCGACATATAGAGTCTCGTTAGTAATCAAAAGGTTAATTGCCAGCTTTACCTAAATTACTTTTGTTGATCCAAATTAATTACGCAGCAAAATGTAAAACTGAAACGAAATTGCCATAAACAATTTTATGTGCCAAAAATAATATGCCTACGGCATTCTAATGCTACCAGCAGCCTTCCTCACTGTCGTCAAAAGGCGTTCTGAGTAAGCAAGAAGGATTGCCATAATATTTGGTTTCTAGCACCACTATAAATTTCAAATATTTCACGATAAATGGTTTGTATTTGCATTTGGTTGGTATTATAATTTCTTTTGCTTTCCCACAATTTATTTCACAGATAATCAAAGCAATCAAACAAGTATATATTCCTGTCTCCGGTGCTTTTTCCTTTTTGAAGATTGTCAAAATCATTCACATAAGTATACGTTCTATTTACTATCAGTCATAGCTTGGTTCTTTTGGCTAAAAGATTAGTAAGGTTTTAGTGTGATAACGTGCATTTTCGTCGTGCAGAAAAGAACAAAGGCTGATATTTCGTAGCAAAGTAACTCTTTCTATAGGCCAGTGTTTTTATCTGAAGTGGTTATTTGTGAAAGTCGTATTTTGAAACAATCGCTTTTCTCGAGATTATTCATCTGTACAAACAGTTGCCATTACCCTTGTTGTAGAATACACTGCTTATCCATAGCAGTCACTTTATTGTAGATAACTGGCTTGTTTGTCCGTTGCAGAGACTTTCAAGATGGTGTAACACGATCTCATCAAACCTTTGGCAGTGTGTTAGTTTAAACACGAAATTCTAAGAAGATTACATATATTATAAACAGAAGATTATAATTCTTTTCTTTCATTGAAAAAGCATTTAATATTTATTTTTGTCTGAAACTTTCTGTATCAAAGTATAATTATTCATTTGTTACGAAATATAGTGTAAAATGTTGTTTTTATAATTGTATTTTGATGATTTTTCTGTGGTCCAGAAAACGCCGTTGATTGAAAAAGTAATTATACCGAATGATTTCTTTAAAAATCTGTACACGCATTATATTTTGAAGACGGTTAAATAAAAAATAACGAAGCGAGATAAACTAATGAGTATTCGGGGGTTAGAATGTTTGATGCAGTGCAAAAACTCTAATACGGCCTTCAGATAGGTAGCTTTATGTAAAACCACGCAGCAATTAAAATAAAATTAATCGCTTTATCGATGAAACTCTGATACTAAAGGAAATTTACAACGGCAGAAGAGCTGCAATTAAAAAAATACAATAAAAGCTGCTATTAAGGGCATATCGGTGTTTATGGAAGTTACTTGCATTTAAGTAGAAAATTATAATTTCGTTACTGTCTGTCTTGAATATATTTTTGAATTTTAAGTATAATATTACCCTATAAAAACTTTTAAAATGATCTAAATAAATACATATTTAAAAATTTTGAATAATACATCATGAGTACATTTATGTCGACGCAGTTAAAATTCAAATCAATGATATAGAGGTGAAAAGAATTGTACCATAAAACCTTACTTCCTCGCGATATCAGTTTCAGATATATTCGGAAATAATATAAAAATTATAACATGTTGAATTATTCTTTAAATTAATTTTTAAAAGACTAATGAAAGAACGAAAATTTTATTTAAAGTTTATGATCTGATTAAATGCAGACAGTAACACGATAATTTTGAAATTTGCCTAAAATAATCGACAGATATTTGAAAATGTGCATTTACTGACACTGCCCACGTACCACGTGATTCTCAGCCCATACGCTCCTGGTTACCAATGGCCTTGATAGGTAACGGTGTTCTTTAGTTAAATTTTGTTTAAATAATCTATTTGAATTTTTTTCGCTGTTTGACAGCAGTGACTTATAATCATAAGTTTAAAACATGCAGTGTGATTTTGCTTGAATTATATATTTTAGTGATGCGATTTTAAATTCATTGAATTTGTATTATGTACAAACAATTATCTTTACGGTCATTTTCAGCATCAGTTATTATCAATAAAGGTTATTTTAACGCCCCGTATTTCGTAACTAGTACAAAATCGTTAAAAATTTTAAGTTTCTAATTTCTAACAATATTTAAAAATTTGTTAAAATGCCTAAATAGAATCTTTTATTTGTGCAAACGAGCAAACATTTCGAGGCCTTGTCTTGCATTAATAAATTCGTGTTCGAAAATTTACATAAATTTTTCCGATGGGATGCCTGCCAGTAGAGAAATAATAATATAAATAATTAGTACGCGCATAAATAAATATTATGTTACTTGCTTTTTAGCAGAAATTTTCATTTAGAAAGCAAGCAAATTCTGGAAATGTATTCAATACCGTAATTTTAGACCAAGATTATTGTTTTAAATGAAGAACACCATTTAAGTATTATTTTTTACGCGTTCCGAGCTTAGGCACTACACGGAAGGAAGGGATGCCTTTGTGGATGGCTTTCTAGGGAAAATTGACTTATATTAGCACGTTACACATGGGGAACGTCACAAAAACGCCCATGTAGCTGGACGGCTCATGGGATTCGAATCCTCGGACCGAACTACTAGGGTTCAGGGACTTTACCGCTCGGCCTCTGGTGAGCCACTACCATTTAATTGGATTAAATTTTTATACATTATACACTCACGTTTGTGAAAATTGCAACACCAAGAAGGAATCGTCATAATTGAATGCAATTTAATACACAGTTGAGTGGTAGTGGTACAAATAAATGATTAAATGTTTAAATGTTCAAAGCAAACAAACAAGAACAAGAGATCAGAACCAGTATTTTGTGTGGCCACCACGCGCCGCAATAAGTGCTGCTACACGCCGTGGCATGGAGTCAAACAAAGTTTGAATGTCTGACTGAGGAAGAGCATTCCATATCGTTTGTACGCGTACCCAAAGTTCGTCTGCAGACGCAACAGGACGAGGATCACGAGCAAGACGCCGACCAATGACATCCCACACATGTTCAATTGGCGACATATCCGGGGAACACGCAGGCCAAGGAAGAAGCTGTACCTGCTGCGCTGCAAAGAAGGATTTAACAATCCGAGCAGTATGAGGGCGGGCATTGTCCTGTTGAAATACAGCGCCTGGCAAGCTTTGAAGGAAGGGAACAGCTTCGGGCTGTAGAACTTCACGGATATACCGGTTGCTGTTCAGATTGCCCACAATTCGTAGCAATTGAGATCGTCTATGATATGCTATGGCGCCCCAGACCATAACTCCGGGTGTTCGTCCACTGTGGCGTTCGATAATGCACTCCGGAAGGTGGCGTTCACCGGCATAGCGTCTGACACGAATGCGGCCATCATGGTACCACAAATTAAAGCGGGATTCGTCAGAAAACACGACATGCTGCCAATCAGCACGCCAGTCTCTATGCTGATTGGCCCATTGTAGCCGCAGGCGGCGATGGTCGTGCGTTAGGGGGATCCTGTATAAAGGAGTCCGTGCGCGCAGTCCACACTGCAGCAGACGTCTACGAATTGATGAAGCACACAATGAAACACCTGTAGCTATTGACCACAGTGCTGCCAATTGTCTAGAGGAAGCTGTACGGTCCGTCCGCGCCATGCGGACCAGGTGTCTATCATCGCGAGCTGACGTCACATTTCGGGGTCCACTCCCGGATTTCCGAGTTGTCCGACACTCGTCCGTCCACTGCTTCCAAACGCGCATCACTGTGCTGCTGTTACGCTGCACACGAGAGGCTACTGCACGATACGACAATCCAGCTTCACGAAGGCCGATGATTCTCCCTCGTTCAAACTCTGTAAGTTGTTCAAATCTCGCTCTCTTTCGTCGACGAGGCATAAGTACAGATTGAGTTAACGTTTACCACTAGCAGATAACCACCGATAACCATACACGCCTCGCTACAGCCGTCTATTTATTCGGATCCATCAGCCGTTCAGAGGGCGCTGCTCAGCATACGCATGCGCTACGGATTTTCAATTCTA
This sequence comes from Stegodyphus mimosarum, assembly GCA_000611955.2. Classification (NCBI taxonomy): domain Eukaryota; kingdom Metazoa; phylum Arthropoda; class Arachnida; order Araneae; family Eresidae; genus Stegodyphus; species Stegodyphus mimosarum. The sequence continues at coordinate 200,450 of KK112761.1, forward strand.
ATCATTTGCATATCATGCGCTACTTTGCATTTCCTGAAAATTTCAGCTCACTCGCGTAAGTCCTTCATGGTGTTGCAATTTTCACAAACGTGAGTGTATGTTACATGCACGACATTCTTCCTTCAAGTTTTGATAAAGGATCATTTGGTATTAAAAATTGTTTATTGGCAATGGAGCGCGAGTTTAATTAACTTCGGAAAAGAAATTCTTTCTCAGTAAAGGGTAAAATAATACAAAGCTGTGGTACGGATTTTGAAATAAGACTGATTACTTTACGACATATGTTTTACAGAAATTTTAAGGGAGATTAAAATAAAATCATATACTCTTAAAATTAAGCTAACTGTTATTTTAAATAAAAAATGTATATTTTGTTTAAATATAAAAGCACTCCAAATTAACAAATGAGATTGAAAAATAGTTAGAAAAATTTCGATATTCGCGGAAAAATCAAATACATCCGAAATTTTAGAAAACCTCCCCTGAAATACTGCAAAAATAATCGCGCAAATTCGCCTTGGGATCCATTTACTGCTTGCTCTTCTTAAGAATATTTGAGATACTTTAAAAATTGCATTGCGAATAGGGGTTACTCGAAATTCGATAACGAATTAAGCATGTTCTTTATGGAAATATATATTTCTCACAAGCTGCTGTTATCATTTTCATGCAGGTGTTCCAAATTTAAAAGCATTATTTGGTTTAAAAATATACATGATGACAGAACTATGAAAGAAACAAAGAGTTTTGTCTCTCTAAGAACTAAACATTAAGTAGGAGGCTGGTACTTTTATATCCGGACGTAAATTAGGTTCTGCGCAGAAAACAAGCTGGCCGAAGTGGTCGAGTTTCGCTCACTTTAAACAACTTAACTTTGTTTCGTAATGCTGCTTCGCGATTAGGAGAAGTGCTTGAGAAATAGTTAAAACTAATTATAGGCTTTTCCGCATCTCTGAAAAGCGAATTAGGTGTGTTGACAATGTAAGCAAGGAATTCTTAATTAGTTACTACACCGCGTCGTATTTCAAAACCGCCAATTCACAGATTTGATTCTAGTAGCAAATTTTGAGAATAATGGAAGTTTCCTTTCGTTTGAAAGGACCTGTAATAGCTAGTCGGTAGGTTAGTTCTACGTTGATATTAATTCCTGATTTAATGACATGATGCCCAAATTTAAAATGTAAACTTTTGTTGTTTTCAAATTAATTGGTTGTTTTCTGAATAAATCAAAACTGTCAACTTTTCTGAGTTAAATAACTTACGTGTAAATATGGAGAAAGTAACAGCTCAAATAAAAGGTAACAAAAATGAAGAAACTTTTAAACCACTTTTATTTAGAATTAATTTAAAAGTAAAAACCATAGATATAGCAATACTATTAATTATTACTGAAAAACATTCGATGATGACTCATGCGCAAATGATTATTCTCAAAGTGTTTTGATGCTTTCTTACAAAACACCATTTATTCTTTACAGCAATAAAATAAATCAGACCTCGACAATTTATGACGCGTGGGTCACCGAGTGATCCATTTAAGTTCTGAAAATAAAGTATAATAAATGAAAATAAATTATAAAACATAAACATGGAATAAGCACCTAAATGCATAAAAATATGCCGAAAATACAAAAGAATAATATTTTTGTTTGATTACAAAGTTACATTAATGAACAAGCATTTTTATTTGAAAAAAATCTGATGTAGTCACCATATGACTTCCTCATATGGCCTGTTAAATTACATCCATTTTTTGCTGCATTTCGTTTGAACTTATTTCCTCAAATTTCATTAGAGATAGATTTCTCATTCAATTAATTCAATTCTCACTTCGCGACAAACCAAAAATACATAAAAACTCAAAACATCTTCATTAAAAATTGTAAAATACAGAAAATTATAAAACAGCAGACGCAGTTAAAATTACAGTTTCTACTCAAAAACAAGCAACTCGACCAGTAAACGAGAAGACATATTTTTCGGTACGCACAAAACTGAACGTTTACTTTTGATCTCACTCGGCAAAAAACATTGAAGGCGCAGAAACTGACTTACTTCACTATTCTGCAGAGTTTCAAATATTAACAAATGGAGTTTCGTTAGGCTTAAGTCGCCACTTAAAGCTTTAATTGTTGATTTTTTTACAACCTTTGCATGAAGATTAACTAAAGGCATAAAAACCTTAACAGGAACATAAACCTATATAATTCAATCACCTTTAAAGAAACAAATGCACACTTTGCCACCATATAAAAATAAAAAATTAAGCTCACGGAGCCATGTAACAAAGAAGGAATATATATATATATATATATACGATTGGTGCAGCCGATTGCAAACAAAAAGGAAGGTGCCCAACTACATGTTATAGCAGTCCTATATACAACATTTCAAAGTTCTGAGGCAACTCCTTTTTGAGTTATGCGAGAGATATACATAGAGACGTACGTGCGTACAGACGTCACAAAAAATTTCTTCTGAATCCATTGAAAATCCTTTTTTTGAAATCCCTTTTGGGGAAAAGAGTCCTTTATTCTGTTCTTACGTACAGATGTCACGCAAAAACATCGTTAAATTGCGTTCGACAGCAGTCGAAATGGATATAGCAGTCCCATATTGAAAATTTCAACTTCAATTCCCTACGGCTACGTACGTTCGTATAAACGTCAAGAAAAAATCCCTTCCGAATCCATTTTAACTCCATTTTGCAGTACGTACGTATAAACGTCAAGAAAAAATCTCTTCCGAATTCATTTTAACTCCATTTTGCAATACGTTTTGGCAAACACAATCCTTTATTCTGTCCGCACGGACAGATGTTATGCAAAAACTTCGTTCAAATGACTTCGAGAGCGGCTGAAATGGTATTTTTGTTGAAATATGACATCCGAAATTTTTCGCGATCACGATACTTTCTGCTACCTTTACTTTGTAAAAGGGAGTTAAAAATTAAAAACTGTAGCATACTTTCAGGGAGAAATGGATAATCTGTAATGCCAAAAATCTGACTTCGCCATTTCTTCCTCATTCGCTTCAGCCTATAAATGCGAGCAAATATATTTTCACACATGAAACTTATTTTAAGTAAGAACGAGCAGCTCCATACTAAATAATTAGAATCATAATTATAATTTTTATGTTTTTTAAGAGTAAAGTATATTTCAGTTATTTTCTGAGTAAAATTTATCTTATTAGTCAAGAAAGACTGTTCCAAAAGGAAAATGCGACTGACCCAAAACGCCTTCTTAACACACATTTTGGTTGATTTTCACCTGCAGCCAAAACATATTGCCGATTCCTGGAATAAATAAATGTGCATGAAAGTATCAATCAACTGTACTACAAAGTGCATAAATTAGATATCTTTTGATGGCGAAAATCTAAACCTAAATCGAGTAATAAATTGTTATTATACACATGCCCAAACAAATTTAGTATTAGATGCGACGGATTACCGTATCGTTATGCATTTGAATTTATTTCTCGATTGTGAGTTTTTTAAACATATTTGAATATGCTTATATTCAACAAACATTTAGAATGCAATTTAAGTGTTTTCAATATTCTTCATTCTTTCTTCGATTTTTAAAATCGTTATGAGAAATCCAGTTTTTTCTTCCCACTTGTTTAGTCAGCAGAGGATAATTAATAAATGGTCGAGCTGAATAATACAGTGTTTCTCGGCAAATCTTATTTGGTACGAGGTTTAAGAAAATAAATTTCTTAATTATTGATAAAATCTTTAAAAACTACATTTTAAAAATTCTTAATTGCAATATTTGTCCACATATTAATTAATATATCCCGTAAAGTTTCACACTAGTGTCATAATTAGAACGCATATTAAAATATTTCTCTGAGTATCTGATTACATTAAAGGGCTGTTGCAAATGAAACATTTCGAATTCAGCTTCATAATTTTTCTACTTTTTATTGCTATAATCTACTTACTTTTATAATTAGAAAAGCGTTTCATGAAATTCTTTGAAGTTTGTTTGTGTTCAGATTAAATTCAAATGAATGCTTTTTAATGCATTCATTTGTTTTGAAATCAAATATTTGAACAAATATTTAGCCCTGAATTATCGTGAGTATTCTCAGATTTTAAATTCAACGAATTAAAAGTGTCAATTTCCTGTTTGAAACATAAAAATACGAAGTAACATTATATAAAATCCAAGAAATGTTTCTTATTACGACGTTTTGTGTCCTTTCATTTACAATAAAAGCTTCTAGAGTATTAATAACTATAAACTGAATCTGATATTTGCATTCAAATTACAGTTTAGAACCTCAGACAGTTTTAAACCAAACATTTACAATTAACCAAAAGCTTAATAAATAATTCATGAAAATAAAAGATGCATAACGTATCATCATGTGTATAAAGCAAGTTGTGTTTTTTAAAGATACTGTGCCAAATAGTCAGGAAGCGGCCAAGAACAAAATAAGTAAATTAGAAATAAAAAATCGCAATGTGTAAATTTCAATTTAGAATTTAACCTCTCAAAGGAGATTTCAAAAAAGTTTTTTTTCGATATTTCAAAATTTATGGGTTAATTCGTTTCTTGATTATAAATGATTGCTTATTGAAACTGTGTTCAAGTTCATAACTCAAAGGTAACGGAAATCATTATATATATAAAAGATAAAGGCAGTATTAAATATTTAAAATATACGAAAATTTACTTATACAAAGAAGAGTATACGGAGAAGGCATAAATGAAAAATGATGAGAAAGATGTTGCTGTCTGGCTGCAAAATTTTCTTTTGTAAGAACGTCAGATAACTCTCTTTAAGGGTGTAAGGTTTTAGTTAAACTAACAAAGTTTTATTTTAATTTAAATCTTTCTATCTCTTCTCATGTTTAAACTTCCCGTTAGAAGAAGGGCGCGTTTTCAGCGTATGCTAATTTGAAATGGAGCCAAGTGCTACTTAAGCAAAAGGTAGAAACCTCTCAGTGTGAGAGAGCTTTTAGTCTCAGATCACGGTCATTCTATTCGACGTTCGCCTGACTAGCTAGCAGCCATAGTGCTTGCTACGTGATTGCTTATTGAAATAAATTCAAGTGCGCTAGTATTAGTAATTCTTGCTACGCACCATTTAGTTAGAGGCCAACTCCGCGTATAGCTCTGTGACCAAAGATTAATTTAATTTCTATTTAGCTTTAGTTTAAATTTATCTGATTGTTCATTTAGACCCATGTGTGGTCTTTTACTTTCTGTATCCCTCCCGAGTTGGGAAGTGATTTGTAAATAATATTGATTAAATAAAAGAGGATTTTAAATCCCTTTTCAAGTGCAGTTATTCTCCAACTTAATCACAGTATCTACAACCAGAACATAGCTGCATTCAGCTCCCTGTTCCAGATCAGGACTTAAGGACTTTAAGGAGTTTCACAAAGATGTTTGCCAAGACTACGCACAGAACACTCAGTCCTGACAAGGGACGCCTTTTATCTTATAGCTTATCTCTCAGATCCATTCGACTACGCTTAACTCTTAGTGGGCCATGGCTTCACTCAAAATTTGTTCATTGAGAATTATTGTTGCCACCGTTTTAAAATGCTTCTAAAGTAAAATAGTTCACAAATTCTTTTGAACACAATTTTTCACTGCTGCCTTTTGCTGCTGCTTCTGAAGTTGTTCTAAGGCTTTCATGCTGAGCTCGTTTTAAGGTTCTCTAGTAACTTCTCCAGTCTTCATTCTTAACTTTCCTAGACCATGGTTTTGCTTACAATATCACAGGTAGCAAGAAAAAGCTTAAGTGTCAAAATGCTGAAAGTCTCTGTCGGCAACCGAATCTGGCAATAATTTCTTCGAAGCCGAAATCGTGATCTTTCAAGTCATTTCCAATAAAAATTTGTAAAAAGATGCTTTCACGAAGCCCGAGTGTTAACTATGTGGCACAAGTTACCTCAAAATACTCTTGAAAATTATATATTGCCGATATGAATGTTCGTACTAACTAAAGACACCTTTCGTCATCCGAGACTACTGTGGTTCAGATAATTTATTCGTCAAGAGAGGCGTTTGGGGTCCGGGACTCCACTCTAGCTTTAAATTAAACAGAAGTTCATAATTACTTGTTGTTCCAAAGGGATAAGAGAGAGTGTTCCTTAACTGTCCACTGCAATACTGAAAATGATAGTGACTAACTTTTATAATTGTCAATATTCATAACAAATATCTGTTTTCAATTCTTACGGATTTCATCTTTAATTAGCGTGGGTTCGAATTTCGATATTTTGAACCCACGCCGACATCTTAACGGCTCTGGGTTCCAGTCCCTATTCGGACGCCACAGTGTTACGGATTTCGTATTTATTTAGAACTGTAATTAAAATTGTTTTATTTTCCCGTGCAACGCAAACGAGTTTTGAAGAGAAAGCTACGTCGGAAAAGTAAAAATAAAAGAGAGCGTTTAATATTTTATTTTAATATTTAATAAATAAATATCTCATAATTGCTGTTGCCATCCACAAAAATCGAGAAAATAGGTTTTACCAGAATGTTCCAGTGAATAATTAAAAAGCTTATAAAAGCCGAATTAAAGCACCTCAGCTCAGTTGCTGCTGTTTTAAGCGAACTGTTTGTTTACTTAATGCTGTTATTGATTGTAGCGAATTCGCTGTGAGCTTGAATTAACTTTCTCTGTTTTGAATTGAGTTCTGTTTAACGTTTGACATATTGTACGAATATCTCTGAGGAAATATTTCAGCGTTTTGTTTTATTTCTTGTGAAAAGAATAAATTTTATTAACTTTTTATCGACTTGCGCATTCAATCCATAACGAACTCGTACGCACGCAACACTATAATAAATGATTGCTGAAAATTATAATTTTAATACTGAGATTATTCGATTATAATAAATATTTATTAGTGACTCCAAAACAGCCTTTGAAATTAATAAATAATTCAATAATTATATAATTAATATATGGATAAGGAGAATAATTAATAATAATTATATATGGATAAGGAGAATATTGAAGAATGCACAGCACTATTATCTTTTAATTCTGTTGTTCTTAAGTATTGGTAAGCAAAATCAAGACTAACGGCTTGTAGAGACATTAGGATTTTTGATACTAAGAGACGTGAAAAGTGACCGATACCCTCGCCGGGACTCGAACCTCGGACCTCTCGAACATGCGCCGAGCGTGCTGACCACTACACCACGAAGGCTTTCTAAGAAGGCCGGAGAAATACCTTATATACTCCCCCTATTAGAGGGCGACTGGAGATTAGAGGAGACAATCGCTAAATCCTGATGGTGGAGAATTATCATCCACCACCTTTCTTAGTTCGGGCGCCACTGTAGAGACGTTAGGTATTTTTTGAAAGCAGGAGATGCGAAAAATGAGCAATGCCTTCGCCGGGACTCTAACCACGGACCTCTCGAATACGCGTCCAGTGTGCTGACCACTACACCACGAAAGCATGCTAAGAAGGCGGGAGAAATACGTTATAAAGTTATAGAGCTTTTTTGCTGCACTTCATTTAAACATATTTCCTCCAGTTACGAAAAGAGTAAGCCTCATTATTCGATATTTGTCTAACTGTGCGTCATATTTTAGACGAATGTCCTTATTTTAAGAGCCTTAGACTGAAGTATTCTAATGCGTATGAATTTTCTTTTGACCGAGTAATCGAAAAAAAGGCCAATATTAATTTCTCTATGCTTTATAAATTGTTTATTATTGTTATTTATTATTGTGTAATACGTACATGAAACAGACAGGTTCATATTATTTGGTCTGATTTGGTTTTATTATAGTTTCTTAGCATTTTTACTCCAAGTATTTTATTATGTTCATGTTTTATATTTTAGCAATGTTTTTACATCTGGTGTCACTGTCTTGCTCTCATACTTCTTTCGGTCTTAGAGTTTATGATTACATGTTTTCATTAGATTTTTATAGTTTCGTTTAATTTTTAAACTTGCGTGTGGTACATACTTGTTTAGATATACAACTTGTGTTTGGCGCCAAAACATTCACTACCACCACCATACCCGAATTACTTACCTAACTTAATTAACCAACCCCTCGAGGCAAGTTGAAAATGTCATCAAAAATTTCAAAAATGAAATTAAATATACTAGCCAATTGTTGACGTACAGGACTTCTTATGATTTTATTTATAACGAGTATATAACTTTCCCAAATATAAGTATTTTAACAGGGAGATCGCATTAAAAGTTAATTTTTTTTATTTATCGAAAATTATTTATCTCAAAGGGTGCTAGCCCAGAAGGGCTATTAACTTCGTTTTGGCATTTTGCGTTGGTTCACTATAAATGTCGGTTCATTTTTCAAATTGTTGTCATCAAATATTATAGACCTATATTATATTTAAAGAAATTAAATAATGAAGAATCTGCATAAAGGTACGTATGTTTCTCGCATTGTGATAAAACAACTGTTCCTAGAGCCATCCAATTTTGAATAACGTACGTTTCCACCCGAATATGGGCATCTGGAAGCCCAAATTTGGAATGTGGGATTTGTTTTATTATCTGTGTCATATTTTGTAAAACTTTTAACGAATTTTTGATTTACAAACTCAACGATTTCACAGCGAGCTATGGCAACACTGTACGAAAAAAAATTGTCCCCGCGCGCTATTGTGTATCGCAAATTCTAAAGATATGCTTGTCTTAAAATTATTTTGCGATATTGCTGTTGAAATGAATTTTACGCTTTAAGTGCGAAAAACACGATATTTAATAAATAAAGGTAACAGACAAAACGTTAAAAAAACGCCCTTTCGGGCATAATTTAAAATCTGAAACATTTCAGCCGTTCGGATCACTTTTTTTTAAAACATAGAATTCTGATTAAATATATATTTATTTAGTCAAAATATGATATCAAATCATGAAAATAGGTAAATTTTGAGGAATATTTTCATAAATTTTTGAAATATATGCAATTTTATGCAAATTTTTAGGAGAATTTAACACTTACGTTAAATGTCGTATATTTTTTTCCATTCCATATATTTCAATTGTACTTATACTGTATACTACTACAACACTTATCTGTGTTATGATGTAAAATATTTATGGTATTTCTAAAATTTACTAAAATATATGTAATTACATGAAAAAAACCAGTTTTTTGTAAAATATTTCTTATCGTTTTATATTGAAATGCTTATAAAACAATCAAATTAATACATATAACTTAGATTTTAGCTTAAAACCTAGTAATCAATATAGAAAACACTATGGTTAAATTTCATAGAGATATCTTTAGAACATTTTGAGTAATTACATTTCTTGTATGTAAAAACACTACAAAAATTAGTTTTCCAGAAAATGCATTTAAAGATTTCACATTAACAGAAAAACTGTTCTGTTGTATTTACACACTTAAAATTCTCCACATTTGTACATCATGCCCTCCATATCTTCATACTTAAGTAATTTTGATTTTCTATTATATTATTTGATTTCCTAAATGCTGTTTTTGATATGAATGGCAAATTCAAGGTAAACAACAACTTTTTACCAGATGTGTAACCTTTTCCAATGAGTCTTAATCCAAGTACCAAGAAAGAATTTAAAATATTCTTATTTCCATTTTTGGGAATTGAAGAAAATGCTTTTATAAATCCGCATTTACATTTCAAGCTGAAGTTTGAGAAAAGTCCAAATTTTGAATCTTCTACTAATTGCAAGCCAGTTTTGAAACACATTGGACAGCAGAGAATAGAAAAGACAGAAGCTAATTTTGCAATATCAAATATTCTATTTCCTTTTAAGTCTTGATCATTCTTTGCAGTAATAATATCTGTAAGTTCAAAAGTTTTTAATTTCGATGAGCTTGTAGATGTTACATCATTATCAAAAACAGTTCGAGTTCCAGTTGTATAACGATTACCGTAAAAAGATCGCTTTTTACTTCTCTTAGATCTCGCTTTTGGCATCTTAGAATACTTAAAATAATGCAACAAATGTTCAAAAGAAAATAAATAAAAGAAGCAAACAGATAAATATAAAAATTACACAAAAATAAAGCGTCAATATGCGTGTAGCAAACGAAGAACAAGCGTGGAACAAATGTAAACAATAATTACAGTGTAGCCAGTCCCAATTCGATAAATTAAGGCAAATAATTACTGCCAGAAACAAAAAAAAGTACCCAGAATTAAAATGAAATGTTTTAGCACAATTTACATACAAACAGGTTAAAAAAAAAACACGTATAACACCATTGTTTACCTTTAAGTTTAGCCTTTTAAATGGCACTTCCGGTCTTTCTGCTTTCACTTCCGGTGCAGTTAATTGGCTATATCTTCTCTTCTAATTACCATAAACGTAAAAATGAACCATTTTTGGAATCCTACAAAACTGACCTTTCAAAATGGGCAATAAAAAAATCGAATTTTTTCGCCGAAATCGTTTTTTTAACGATAAAATTGGCAAAGCATGAATATTTTCATCATTTTAAACACTTCTGTAACTGTATATGACTACGACAAGCGACTGGGAAGAAAAAGGCCCGCTAAGGGGGTATGAATATATATATATGTGCTGTGTTACGTTGTTTAAAATAGAAATGGAGGTGCACAACTAAATGTTATAGCAGTCCCGTATATAAAATTTCAATGTTCTACGGCTAATCGTTTTTGTGTTATGCGAGATACCTACGTATATACAGATCTACGTATATACCTACGTATATACAGACATCACGGAAAAAAATCCCTTTTGAATCCATTTTAAATTTTAAATTCAATCCATTCTACAAACCGCTTTAGAAAAAAGAGTCTTTTAATCTATCCATACATACAGACGTCCACCAAAAAACCGTCCAAGTGGTTTCGGGGGCCGTCAAAATGGATCTTTTCGTTGAAATATGCTATCCGAAATTTTTCACGATTACGATACAAAAAAGTCTGATGTGGACACCACATGACTTCCTTGTACGGCCTATTAAATTATGCACATTTTTTGCTGTCTTTCATTTAAACCCATTTCTCCGAATTTCAATAGAGATATATTTTCCCCCATCATTCAATTTAGTTCTCACTTTGTGGCAAGAAAAACATACATAAAAACTTAAAACATCTTCATTAAAAACTCTAAAATATAGAAGAGCCTAACACATCAAATAGAGTTGAATTGAAATTATAATTAAAATTAGGTAGAAAGACAGATTTTTCGGTGCACGAAACTTTTGGCCCCCCTTGGCGAAAAGACACTGAAATTGTTGTTTATACTAATGAGAAGTATAATTCACTATGACTTAATTCGCTATGCTTCTAAGTTCCAAAAGTAAACAAATGGCAGTGTCGTTAGGCTTAGTGGAATTTAAACAATTATTACATTGTTGATACTTCTACAACTATTGCATCTTTGTGAACTAAAGGCATAAGAACCTTAACAGGAACGCAACAACTATATACTTGAATCACTTTTAAAGCAAAAAATGCAAAATTTATCACCATATAAGAATGAAAACACTTACATCAC
>KK112761.1:218470-342695 GCA_000611955.2 Stegodyphus mimosarum
GACGAAACACGAATTGAATGATTGGGGAGCTAGGTTTGGAGGCAACTTCCCCTTGATAAGTCTGTCTCCGGCCTACTCAGCAATCATTCATGTATGCATTTTAATAAAATTTAGTTTCATTTTTATTAATTAGTAGAATTTTTTTCAAGTTTTGGTTGAACTTGATTTACTTATGCTACTGAATTTAAATGATATTATAGATTAGTTCATAATTAGCATTAATTTGTTTACACAATTTCTGTTTAAATTATAATTTTTATCTTAAAATTACTATTTTAAGTAATTACTGTTTACTATAATATACATATATATATATATACAGCAAATACCGTTAACACGAATCTCAAGGAACCGAAAACCGGGAATGAATATTTATCATAATTTTATTTATCAGATGATATTTACTCAGATTTTGTAGTTTTTCGACATATTAATCATTTACTGTATATAGGTACATACGTACTAGTGCATCTTTTGTACGTCTTAACAGAAATCACTACAGTACGACATCAGTTACTATTCTGAAACTTTAAAAAAATGTACAATGTACTCATGATTTTCTGGTGAAACATTCCTTTATATTTCGCTGTCGATGGGAAAGAAAATGACTGACAACTTCACAGCCAAACGTCCTCATGGTTTCCGTAAAACTGGTCATCAATTCGGATACTGCAACAAAACTGTCTAAAGTATCCAAGGCGTGTAACGCATCCTAGCGGAAGGGGTGGAATGATAGTGTCTTCCTCACCTTTCTTCTGATGAAATTTCCTGCATCTCAGTCGAGTCAGATTCTACTGGAGCACATTCGACAACATCGTCATCTACACTAACAAACTCCTTGAAACGAACGCCAGGGTTTGCAACACTTTGTAGAATATTCCGTTCGTCAAGTGAAGTGATAGGATGTCACCATCTAACTCTAACAGGATTAACGCCGCTATGTCTCCAGGCTCTTCTGAAAAGTTCTATATGGATTGTAATGGTACGAATTTGCAGGATGCGGCGATAGCTTTTATTGCACCAAGCACACTTCAAGTTGACGTCTCCATTTCAGCAACCCGAATTTTACCTGATAAATTTAGAATTATTCAAGATTTTATATCAAGCTTACAATTTAAAGAATAAAAAAGTACATCTCAACACAGAATTGCATTTTTTTGCTCATCGTTGAAGCGATTGAAGCTAATTGTTGACAAGATGAGCATAATTAATGATTGATTGAGGTTGACGACTGATGAGCAGTGTTACTCGTGCTGGTTATCATGTACATCGCTGCCGGGACCAAAATTTAGCTCATGTTAACCCAGTGTTCGCTTTAAGCGATTCTTTGTTATCGGAGTTTACTTTATATATATACATATATATCTCACGGATGCATCCGTTTATGTGCCTTGTATCTCGTATTATGCTAAAAAAAGAAATATTAAAACATGAGAAATACTGAGCACACGTTTTTTTCCAAAAACCAAGTATAAGATAACATTTAACCCTTAGTCAAAGCCTAGTTTTGGGGAAAAGTCTTTTTTCTTGAAATAATAGTTCTACTATTCGATATTATTATATTTATTTATTTATTATAGTTCAGACAAAATGTAAGGTTCAAGAGAAAACGTGTACCGTATCCTACCTACGTGTACCTTTTTCTTGAAATAATAGTTCTACTATTCGATATTATTATATTTATTTATTTATTATAGTTCTGACAAAATGTAAGGTTCAAGCGAAAAAGTGTACCGTATACTGCTTATTTAGTTATGTAATAGTTGTGTTACTGTTTCGTTAAGTCTTTTTACTTCCTTGTACGAGGCCCACCAGCGGCCGAGCGGTAAAGACGCTGAACACTGATAGTTTGGTCAGAGGTTCGAATCCCGCGAACGGGCTGGCTGCATGGGCGTTTTCGTGGTTTTCCCCATGTGTAACATGTACAAGAGCCAGTTTCCCTTAGAAAGTCCTCCACGAAGGCATCCCTCCCTTAGGCAGATAGCCCTCGTGTGCTTTGCCATAATTGAATAACCTAACCTAAGTAAAGGAAGTGTGTTAATCGCGAAAAATTTCGAGTGTCATATTTCAACGGAAATATCCATTTCGACCGCTCTCGAAACCATTTGAACGGTGCTTTTGAGTTACATCTGTGCGTACGGTCAGAGTAAAGGACTGTTTTTGTTAAAGCGGATTGTAAAGTGGATTTAAAATGGATTCAGACGAGATTTTTTTCCTTAACGTCTGTACGTCCGTACCTATGTACGTATGTCGCATAACTCAAGGACGAATAGCCATAGAACGTGTAAATTTTCAATATGGGATGCTATAATATGTATCCGGGCACTTCCCATTTTCGTTGTGGTTTTTATGTACGGTTAAGGTTTCTATGCTCTTAGTTAATCTGCATGCAATTGTGGTAAAATAATCCAAAACTTAAAAGTTTAAGTGGCGAGTTAAGCCTAATGAACCGCCATTTGTTTGCACTTGAAACTCAGTAAAATAGTAAATTCAGTCAGTTTCTGCACCTTTAGTGTCTTTTTGCCGAGTGGGATCGAAAATAAGCTGTCAGTTTTGCGCACCAAAAAATCTGCTTCTTGCACGCTAGCTGAATTGCTTGTTTTTGCGTAGAAACTCTAACTTTAACTGGAAAAAAACTGTATTTGGTGTTTTATGTTTTCCTATACTCTTCAATTCTTAATGACGATGCTTCGAGTTTTTATGCATTTTTGCTTTACCTCGAAGAGTGAGCTGAATTAATTGAGTGAGAAATATATCTCTACTGAAATTTGAGGAAATAAGTTTAAATGAAATGTAGCAAAAAATGCTTATAATTTAATGGACCATGCAAGGAAGTCATCAGATATTCTCTTAATATATGAAACTAAACTGTTGGTAGCAAATTGTTTTACAAATCTTTTGAGATATATACCAACACAAGAAGATTTTGCGAAATTTCAGTATTTCCCCGTAATTCCACTGAAAATTCTGCTTTTCTTCCACTGCTGTAAAATTGATACCTCAGACGGAAGGAACAGGGATATTTATGACTACATAAAAAATTTAATTATGTTGTATAAAGGGCAATTTTGAGTTCTTTGAGTCGTTAAAGAAAAAGAAGACTCTGTGATGAATATGCATGAAGTGTGTAGTTTTCTTAACAGGAAATGAAGATTCTCCTAAATTCCGCAGTACTCTGGCGCTATTTATAAATAACCTTTCAGTTATACAAAATAAAAATATATATTTTTCGCCGGTTAACGAAGCGTCAGAATATGACATCATTATTGCACTGAGCTGACCTTTTCATAAGTTCCTAGAAAATAAGTATGTCTGTAAGTTGGGATTAATTAGTTTAAAATTTGTGTCTCACATTAATAGAATCAGATTTCAAAACGTTTTATGTCTGAAAACAAGGTCAAATATGGCACTAAACATATACTGTATATTTTGTAAATGTAATTTCATGGTTTTCTGGGTGAAACTATTTTTCCTCCTGGACTTATTATGTTAGATTTATAAACCCTTTCTACTCTTTTTATAATTTAATTCGTTAAACTTCGCTTACGAGATTCTTAAATTTCCCATAATGGTTTTTGTGTCGAAAATTTTACATAATTTTAATACATCGCTTATCCGTATAATTAATTTTCTACACAACATTGTTAATTATTAATTAATGCATTTTCTACACTATATAATTTTATTATATTACTTTCTAGATCGCAGTTTATGGCACAAATCTATGTATTAATATATTAGAAGAGAAATAAGCCAACTGAAAATTTAAAATTAAGCAAAAGGTGCCTTAAATGGACATAGCATTTGAATGAAATTATATCGATTTCGAGGGCGATTGGAGAAAAAACGCTGTTCTGTATTCCTCAGGACCAAAAATCTTTTGATCAGCTCAGATGTCTGCCCTGAAATCAAGAGAGGTTTATTCAAAATCTACGGGAATTACCTTTACCCCTAATTTTAAATTTCTAGATTATTTAGAATTTTTTGTATAGTATAACATAAATTAACTATTAATAACCCTAAGTGGGAAATGCTCAAACAAGCAAAGGTATTTCAGTGCTTCTTGATAACACTGTTCCAAACTAAAAATGAGCTCTGAAGGTTAAATACGAGTTAAAAAAATGCGGAAGTACACTTGTGTGCAAAAATTAAGGACGAAGTCGAAAAATTAGCATATCAGCTGAACGAAGAGGCAGAGCGAACAGAAAGACCAATCAGGAGATTAAGTAAGGTGATGTACGGTAGCACATGCGCAGATATACAGGTAGACGTAATGGGGGAGTGTCTGAGTAGTATAAAGCATGTTGTCGGTGTAAGATCAGGATTTCTGGCAAAGAGATTGCACGCCGCATAGCAGTTAAAATCCCACCGAGTTGCTGCCTCAGCGAGAAATGGCGAATAATCAATCTGTTAGACGACATCTGGATGCTTTTACCCGAGGTCGAATGATTGGGAAGTTGGAGGAAGGCCGCAGTGTGACAAGTGTGGCTGCAGAGTTCGGAATTTCAAACTACAGGAACAGCTATTCGGGGGTTTAGTAGTGGTCGTCCACGAGGAACCACACACGCAGATGACCGGTATATTGCCTTACAGGCCAGAAGAAACAGGCAGCAGAGAGCGGGAGAAGTCGCTAGACACACGACACAGGCGACTGGACGACCGATATCGCGTTTTACCGTGGCCAGCAGACTGCACGGTGGTGGTCTGTTTGCACGACGCCCTGTACGGTGTGTACCTCTAACGCCTGCCCATCGGAGAAGGCGTTCTCTGTGGTGCCGGGAACACCGGAATTGGAGAGACAATGAATGGGGACGAGTACTCTTTACAGATGAGAGCAGATTTAGTCTGAGTTGCGATTCTAGACACATACACATCTGGACAGAGCGGGGAACACGCAATAACCCCTTCAACATCATCAAAAGGGACTGTTTTGGAGGTCGCGGAGTTCTCGTTCGAGCAGACATAATGCTTGGTAGCCGGACCGACCTTCATATCTCCCAAGGAGGTTCGTCACCTGGGACTGCTATTGTAACGAGGTTCTTCTTCCTTACATGCGTCTTTTCACAAGGGCTATGGGTCCTCAGTTCCTCTTCATGGACGACAACGCTCCACCTCATCGCACAGTTACTGTCGAAGAGCTGTTGGAGAGTGAAGATATTGAACACATGGATTGGTCGGCAAGGTCTCTGGATCTAAATCCCGTCAAGCATGTACGGAACTTACTAGGGAGACCCGTGGCAGCACGTAACTTATCGCCAGTAACGATTCCGAAACTGCGATTGGTGCTACAAGAGGAACGAGCAGCAGTGTCTCAACAGCTCATTAACAACCACATATCCAGCATGCACAAATGATGTGAAACCTGCCTAGCAGTCAGGAGAGATCATATCCCCTATTAAAGACCGGATGTTTCTTGCTGGACACCCATCACAGGGATGTTTCGGCCTTCAGTCGCATTGCGCTCCATGCTACTTTTTCAATAAAGCTTCTTTTTATCCCTCTGATTTCTCTTTTAGTAAGTGTTGCTTACAATACTCATGTTCTTACGTATTGGGGATCTTACGGTATTAAATGTGTTGATTTGGAAAGCTTTTGTACAAAGTTATATTGAAAAAACCGTCTCGTCCTTAAATTTTGCACACCAGTGTGTATTATTAAGTTAACTGAGTATTGCGCAAGTCTAAATACGTAATTAAGTTACGATAGCCATCGAATGCAAGTCAAGACGCCAATATGTATTGAAATCCCAAAATATGGCCGAAACATCGATTAAATACAAGAAATAATAAACCTAAGGTAAACGAACAATAAATTATACAAAAAACAATCTGCAAAAATTAAACTATGCAACTGAAACATCAACAACTGGTGAATTATATAATATTAATTTTTGTTCAAGGGTAAAAACCTTTTTAAAATTTAATCCAAGTCGTCAGGCGGAAAAAAACAATTGCATGTTCGAGAATGATAATGAATATAACAACTTTTTTTTATCTCTGTTGTTTTCTGTCTCTATTAGATCAAAGTGTAATTTTTGTTAAAATTGAAAATAAAAACTGTTAATACAATAAATTTCAGTCAAAAATGTTGTTTATCCTTTTTATGACCTTTTTTCAAGTTAAGCTTTAACATGGAATTATCTTAATATGGAACTTAATTTTTATTTATTGTATCTATTTATGTATTTATATATTTATCTAAAACTTTATTGAATTTTATATATACCAACATTTTTTATTTGTATTTAGGAATTTAGAAAATTTTAAAAAAATTATGTAACACATAATCTGAATTACTATTGTAACATCGTCGCTCTTATTGTATTTATCATTATGCAAATTCTGCATACTAAATGTGTTTAATAAATGCCGCTGATGGCCGAGCCCCTCTCCGAGGCTGGGCGTAGCAGTTGGTAGATGATTCCATCAGTTGAGCATAAAAGCTGGATGTCCTAAAGGCGCTGCAGCTGCTCATCTGATGGTAAATAAATAAATATGGAACTTGTAGGATGTCTTAATACGGAATGTCTTAACTACCGTGTCTTAAAATGGAATTGGCGGAAGGTCATGTGCAGTCACATTAGAATTTTTTATACAGGTTTTATTTGACTTCGTATTTCTACCAAAAAAACAGTTTTTAGAATTAGAGTTTAAATTAATTAAAATTAGGCAGAAAGATATATTTTTGGTGCATAAAACGTTTAACCTCATTCGGCAAAAAGACACTGAAGGGGGTGCCGAAACAGACATAATTCACTATGCTACTAAGTTTCAAATGTAAACAAATGGCGGGGTCGTTAGGTTTAGTGGAACTCAAACAACTTTTAAATTGCTGATAATTCTGCAACTGTTGCATGCTGATTAATTAGAAGCATAAAAACCTTAACCCGAAAATAAGAGCAATGTATTTCAATCACATTTAAAGCAAAAAGCGCACAATTTACCAACTTATAAGAATAAAAAAGCTTAGCTCACCGAGGCGAGTAACAGAGTGGGTATATATATATATTCATATATTCTATTATTAACAAGTAAGAATGCAAAAGCTATAGTACACCCTAAACCCTCTGAATCCTATTCGAAGAAGCACGTTAGTGCCAAAGTTACATAATAAACACAATTAAAACATCAAAATCATAAGCAAAAATTCACAAGAAAATATAATAAAAATAATGTCATGAAAATTGTAATTTTTGACAAAATGGGAAAAGCTGCAGTTGCAATAAAGTTAGGTATATAATTAACAAAATGGCAATATATCTCATCTGCAAATGCACAATAATGTTATGAAAACTAAATCAAATTCGTTTTTGATGAAAATATTTAATATATAATTTTTTTCTTCAATAATGGATTTGTTTTGGTGGATCACAAACTATCTAACACACAAGAGAAATTTTTCATTAGGTAATTTGATATATATATACGCAGTTTTTACAAAACCATAAAACGCTATCGTTCAAGTTTTAACTTTTTAAAGAAAATTATATATACATATATATATATATGTACATACATATATTTAAATACTTTTGGTGCGGCCGATTGCAACCAAAAAGGGAGGTGCTCATCTACATGTCATAGCAGCAAATTTCAACAGTTTGCATAAAGAATTTCCAACATGCAAAATTTCAATGTCCTTAGGCTATTCGTTTTTGAGTTATGCGAGATACATACATACGTACGTAAAAACGCACGTACGTATAGACGTTACGAAAAAAATCTCTTCTAAATCCATTTCAAATTCCGTTTTGGGAAAAAGAGTCCTTTATTCTGTCCGTACGTGCAGATGTAACGCAAATACGTTGATGGAATTGAGAGCGGTCAAAATTGATATTTTTTATTTGAAATGCGATACCCGAAATGTTTCGCGATTACAATATGCCTTTACTTCGTACAAGGAAGTAAAAAGTAAAGTATCTCGAAAATGTTTACTTTTCCGCCCCATGTTAAGACTGACCGTAAACTAACAGTTGTAAACAAAAATACACGCAATTTGTTTCTAAAGCAATATAAAAATGTCAGTCATTTATATAAATATATAAAGTTATATAATTGATATTATAATAACAGAATGAACATAACGCTATCTAATTTGCCAGCCGCTATCTATTTGTGGAAACAGAATTTCAAGTCAACCCCATACTTTATTGCATAATAAACATTTTCTTTTCCTTTTTAAATCAAACTTTTGAGCAGAAGAAAAGTAAATCATTTTAAAAAAATAATCTGAAATATATTAAATAAAATTTAAAAATTCTGCAATTAAGAAATTTCCAAAATTTTTTATAGTGACATTTAGTTTCGTTAAAAGTGAATGTAGCTGTCAAAAATCTATTCATGATTTTAATATTTCGGATAAGCAAAACATTTATTTCTTTTTATCGACTTACATTATTGTTGGAATTATTAAGATATATTACTGTTTATTCAGAATTTTGATTTCTTCAATTAACTCAATGACGATGGCAAATATTTCCATTTATTAACCGGCCGAATTTAGCTACAAAATCACTGAAGCTCGACAAGTAATAATTCCAAAGGCATGCACATTTGGGACACACGGGGCAATTAATAATCCTCTCTGGAATTAACGTGCACCATTCTCTCTCTCTCGAACATGTAGACGGAGAGAGCGGGTAAGGCCCAGTGGTACGCGGATCAAAGTTAGTGGTAAATTTAGTAACTGAAGACTAAGTATGACGGATAATGTGAGCTTTCCGTCTGGTGAGACATTTCATCAGTTTGTTCAACAAATCGTTCCCGTTCAGTGCACTCATATGCTCAATAAATTCTGCGAAAAAGTCATTATAGTGGAAGTACTAAGGATTAAGGCTTGCCATGGTGCTCTTATTTCTCTCACATTTATGTTACAAAAATCAATTTATTAAACTGTGACAATTCTCTTAGAATAGTTTAGTAATTCGAAGGAGGCCGTAATTTATCACTTGCTGTAGATTTATCCAAGATAAGTGGCGTTCAAAAATAACCGAATTTTCAAATTAGGTTGATTATCTCTAGAACGGATAATCAAATTTTAATGAAATTCGATACAGACATAAGTTAATATAATACACAAAAATATATCCTATAATAAATTATGGTATATATGCATGATTGTGCTTAAGGCTCATCATCACGGGAACGTTTAAAACAAGGGTTGTAAGATTAAACATGAAAGGAGGCTAATAGTTATTATAGTCCCCTCTACAATAGTCATATAGCACTCGCAGTGTAATTTCATATTGCAAATGAGGCGGTTTACGAATACATGGCAGCAGTCGCACCTACTTACACAGAAGTGCTGTTTAAATGTTCTGAAGGGTTCTGTTAGAGGAGAGAATAGCTACAGTTGCCCTTTCAAATGTGACCCTGACATGTTTTATAGGATTTAGATCTGCAGACCTGGTTAGTTAATATATCCAGTTAATA
This sequence comes from Stegodyphus mimosarum, assembly GCA_000611955.2. Lineage (NCBI taxonomy): Eukaryota > Metazoa > Arthropoda > Arachnida > Araneae > Eresidae > Stegodyphus > Stegodyphus mimosarum. The sequence continues at coordinate 227,902 of KK112761.1, forward strand.
GTCTCATTTTTCAGAAAATCATCACCAGATTAGTCCTAAGTAGTTGAGCTTTGTTCTTCATAAAAATAAATTGAGGTCCAGCTGTATCCCTGAAAAGAAAAAAGTAGAGCTTTAAGATACCTTCTCTATATGCTGTAGCAATCATAAACCCTCTGTCGAAGACACAAAAGTCTGGGCACATACCCAACATAATTTCTATCCGGATGGATAAACTCCACTGCCATACTGGTCATGTTTTAAGATGTTATAGGACAAGTAGGGGGTACCTGGGTTTCTCCAAATGAAGGTAAGTCGAGAACAAATGGTTGGGTTGAATCGGACTCATCTGCGAAGGGAACGATAATCCACTGTTGCTTGACTCAAAGCTGATGTTCTCTGTACAATGCTGAATGGTATTTGTTATGATCACTAAGTGCGTGGGGCTTAAATAGTACGTCCTTTTGCAAACAGAAGAAATTTTGAGCATTTTATTCTCTTTTTTGTGGTACACTTGTTTTTCAGTTCCTTTCAATGGACTACAACCCTTGGCCACGTAAGACTGACTTAAGAGATGGTTTTCTGAAAGTGAGGTTATTAGAGCGGCCAGTCAGATCTTAAGCCTAAATCCTATACGATATGTCTTGGACATTCGTAGGAGGGCAAGCAAAACTTGCCTTTTCTCTACCAGAACCTTCCATGACCTAACACTGCTTTGCTGTGGTAGCGGAACTGATTAGCGCAAGGATTAATAAATTATCTCATTTCAAATATTAAATCATATTTTTAGAGCTATGTGACTCTTAGAAGGGACCATATCCCTATTGACATGAAATTTGATAGGCTCGATAACTTGTGATAAATTACGCAACTAGTCTATAGCTTTTCACAATTCAGAAATTCTAGTCACCCACTAAATTATACAACTTGAGGTTACTCTCAATTAATGCTAATTTCATTTATTCCTAGCACGCGACGCCTGCCAGCGGTAAAGCGAAAAGGTCGCTGAGTACTGATAATTCAAACCGGGTTTAAATTCTCACGATTCGTGGGTAAGCATTTTCCTGGTTTCCTCCATGTGTAACATGAATTGATAAAAATTCAAGAATAAAAACTTCTCTTTCATCACAAAGAAAGATTGCCACATTATATTTATTTATTAAAACAGCAGAACTTGCATCGAAGGTTCAGTATACCTCGGTTCACATCTCAAACTCCTCTACTTACTCATTAACATAAAACAGAAGAAGCGCCCTCTCTCGGCATTACAGTTAATGTTATGGGGAATTTATCAACACTCCCCACCTGATAATTTTTACAAAATTATCACTATATCAGCATACAAAAAATATATAACAAATGTAAGAAAACTACTTACATATCAATATCAGATACATTACCTGATGCAAACATAAGCAGCAAAAAAAAAAAAGAACTATAAAATCAACAAACAATTAATAGCATAAAAATTCAAAAGTTACTCAAAAAGTAAATATTAACTTGAATTATAAACAGTAAATTATTAGAATTAACTCAAGTGATTAACTAAAAATTATTTAGATAAACACAGACTATAAATGTTAAATAAAAGTTGATAGTTCAGTTCATTTTCAGTCTGATAGTTCAAGAGGGTATATTAACTGCACAGGTCTCTTAAAGTCCCCTCTTTTAGTTTTCACCATACATGATCTAACAAGACCATCACGTCCTTTAAACACTTGAATTATTCGACCTAAATTCCACAAGAACTTAGATTTTGTTGTTCCCTCAAGTAAAACTATATCACCAACGTTAAGATTCTTCTTACTTTCAGGAGTATCGAAGAAATGAGCATTTCGTAAATTGAGAAGGTATTGATTTTTCCATTTTTTCCAGATATGTTTTAGAAGTGTTGTTTGATATTGTTTTCGTTTCAGTAGACCTTCTCTAGTTGGAGAAGTATTCAGGATTTCAGCAAAATTACATGGATATTCAATTGTATGTCCGATCAACAGAAAATCAGCCGGTGTAAGCGGTTCAGGTTCATGCAAGTCATTATAAACATATGTCAAAGGTCGTCTGTTCACAATATTTTCAACCTCGGTCAACACAGTCATAAATTCTTCAAAATTTAGTTGAGCTCTGCCTAAAATCTTTTTCAGAGGTTCCTTAATGCTCTTCATAAGACTCTCGTAGAAGCCTCCCCACCATGGGGCAAGTTCAACGATAAATTTCCAGGTAAAGCCTTCATTTGCTAGAAAATTTTGAAAGTCTTGTCCTTTAATTATACTGTAAAAATATTGCAAATCTTTAGCAGCATACCTGAAGGTTTTCGCATTATCCGAATAAAAGGTACGACAGTTGCCTCTTCTTGAAATGAAACGTCGGAGGGCCAAAATGAATTTGTTTGCAGACATGTTGGAAACAAGTTCCAGATGTAATGCCCGTGTAACGGCGCACGTGAACAATACGATGTACGACTTCTGACTCCCATTTCCAGATGTAATGTAAACAGGACCCGTGAAATCCACACCGGTAACGTAAAAAGGTGGTGTTTCTGTAATCCTCTCTTTGGGTAATTGAGCTGTCATTTGTTTCGCTGGTTTTGCTGCATATTTTCGACATATCAGACAGCTTCCTATGACTTTCTTCACCAATTGGCGGCCTTTAGGAATCCAAAACTTCTGTCGCATTTTTGTTAAAGTTGTAGCCACCCCTGCATGTAGAACGTTGTTATGTTCTCTTTTTACAATTAATTCAGTAAATCTGGAGTCTTTAGGAAGAAGAACTGGATGTTTTTCGTCGACTGTATACTCAGTACCTTCTAGTCTTCCTTTAATTCGAAGAATTTGGTTTTTATCAAGAAATGGTGCCAAGCTGAATATACTAGAGCTCGGAGAAATTGATTTGCCAGATTGAAGTGCCTTAATTTCAGGTGTGAAGAAATCCATCTGAGCTTTGCGAACACAAAATACTTCAGCATCCTGAATTTCAGAAGCACTTAATGGTCCACTATTAGCTGATAGTTTTCTTGCTTTAGCAACAAAACGTTTGATCCATGCCACAATTCTCAGAAATTTCAACACGCTACTAAATTTTCTTATGTCTAATAGTTGTTCATCTTTTTTCACAATAACGTCACAAACAAATATCTTAGTACGGCGTTCTAATTGTTCATCGTTCTCTATGTCAAAATTCTGTTGAATTGGCCAATTAGTACACTGATTTTGTAACCATTCTGGACCATACCACCAAAGTGAACAATTCTTCAGATAATTCACGCTCAAACCTCTGGTTAATAAGTCTGCGGGATTTTCTTTACCGCTACAGTGTTTCCAATTAGTGGGATTCGTCAAGGTTTGAATTTCTGCAACTCTATTGGAGACAAAGGGTTTCCAGTTCCTAGAAGATCCTTTGATCCAATGTAATACGATCTGTGAGTCTGTCCAGAAATATACATGTTGACAAATATGATTAAATAATTTAGTTAGATATTTTGCAATTCTTGCTGCAGTAACTGCTCCCATCAATTCTAACCGGGGTAGTGTTAAGCTTTTAAGAGGAGCTACTCGAGTTTTCGATAAGATGAAACTTGTTTTAATTTCACCAAACTTATTTATGTATCTAAAATATGCTACACTTCCATATGCATTATTACTTGCGTCACAAAATATATGTAAAGAAATGTCACTATTTAGCCTATTAACATTCTGAAAATATTTTCTGTCAATCGACATCCCTTGTAAATGAGTTATTTCTGCGAGCCATTTTTGAAATTCAGTTTCAATATCTTTTGGAAGTTGCTCATCCCAATCAAGACCTTTTACCCAAATTTGTTGCAGCAGGATTTTAATTCTAATCACAAACGGAGATATAAATCCAGTAGGATCATAGATTTTAGCTGCAACTTGTAACACTGTTCTTTTAGTATATGACACACAGCTAATTAAAGATGATTCTAAAGACTTTAAATCTAGTCTAATAGAATCGTTTTCTGTATCCCAATTAAGACCTAAAATTTTAGCTTGTGTAGCGGAATCATTCATGGATAAACCATTTTTTAACCACATGTCCTTTAACTTCTTAGAATTTGTATTAAATTTACGTAAATTCATACTCGCGTACTTTAAAATAGTTACTGCATCCGATGACAGCTGATACGCCCTTTCTACTGTATTTGCTCCATAATACAAATCATCAACATATAAAGATGAATTGAGCATTTCATAACTTTCGGGTTTTTTAGTGATGTATTTTTTAATATGGTGTTTTATTGTAGCTGCTAGAATGAATGGACTGGTAGTAATCCCAAATGGTAAACGTGTCATGTTCATAATTTTGAACGATTTCCAATTATCATTTTGAAACCAAAAGAATTTTAAGTATTTACGATCTTCCTCGGCAATACTTATCATGAGGAATGCCTTTTCTATGTCAGCGGAAAAAGCGATATTGTGTTCTCGAAATTTAAGAATAACATCTAATATGTTAGGATTTAAATTAGGTCCAGCTTCTAACAAATCATTTAAGGATTTAGAATTTTCTCCTTTACTTGATGCATCGAAAACAATTCTAACGCGAGAAGTTTCTTTATCTGGTCTTATCACTGCTCTATGGGGCATGTAATAACCTGATTCGAGATCTTTATTCTCATATACTTCAACAATTCCATTTTGTAGCTGTTCTTCAATTATTTTTGTGTATTCTTCACGCACTTCTATATCTTTATCCAATTTAGCTTTTAAAATCTCAAAACGCCTTTTCGCAATTTGAAAATTATTATTTAATTCATCAGGGTTAGATTTCCAAAGCAATTTAGTTTGATATCTACCGTTATTAAAGGATAAAGAATTTTCAAATTGATCAATTATTTGTTTATCTTTCATAGACAATTCTTCACTTTCTGTCAAAATACCAATAGAATCCAATTCCCAAAATGTTCTGATGTCATTATTTATTACCGCGTTCTTCATAACGGCAATATTTTGTGAACAAGCTTCCTCTTTTCTAAATTCTGAACCAGTAATTACCCATCCAAAGACAGTTTTTATTGCGCCTATATGCTTGCTAATTGCGATTTTTTCGTCTAAAATAAATTCCCAGATGTAATCTGATCCTATAAGGATTTGAACATCCAAATATTTATTTCCGTAGCATGAGTCAGCTAGCTCCAAATGACGATTAGTCATAAATTCTGATATTTGTTTATTCGGAGGGGAAATTATGGCGCCAGAGATGCATGGTATGACGAGTGTTTCGATCTTGAATGTGTGGGCGTTATTCCTCGCTTTAATTTCGAATTCTACAACTGGATACTTTTTCTGTGTTGCTTGTTGCATTCCAAAGGAATAAACAGAAAGTAGCTCATAGCGAATAGGTTTTAGTTTAAGAATATTCGCTAAATTTTCATTTACGAAAGATTTTTGGGATCCATTATCCAAAAGAATCCTGGCAATTTTAGAGTTAAACTCTGATTTCGCAACAACTGTGCATGTTTGTAAATAAACATTTTTTGAACATGTCATGCTAGCATTACACTGTGAAACTGAACTGACAATTTCAGAATTAGAATTATTTGACATTTGAATATTCTCAGCATCACAATTTAAGTTCAGTGATTCTTTACATTTATCTTCAGGCTTATTCGTTTGATTAATTTTTGCAGAATTATTATTTCGGTTATTACCCAAACAAATGGAACTATGATGACTTCCACTTTTACATTTGAAACAAGAAAGTTTGTTAGAATAACAGTTTTTACTAATATGATACATTCTGAAACATTTAAAACAGCGTTTAGTATTCTTTAAAATTTCTAATTTATTTTGTGGTGACATTTTACATTTAAACGAATCGTGTGGCGCAGAACAGAATATGCATATAGTGTGTGCGGTACTAAATGACATCGCCGAAGGTGTGTTCTGAATCTTCACGAAAGTGTTTCGGTTTTGTAACTTTGCATTTGTATCACTAATTCTTCCTGATGGGGTTTGGAATTTTGTTTCGTATTCATTTGAATGCTTGTTCTTTATTAGAAATAATGTTCTTTCCCTACTTTCAACTTCCGTTTTTAGAATATTAATTATTCTCGAAACCTTCCAATCTTCATCTGATTCGCATTTTTTAGTAATATCTAGAACAATATCTTGCGGTAGTAATTTAATCAGTATATTACACAATAGAGATCCATAAGTTTCTGAATTTACCCCTAATGCTTCTAAATTACGAACTTCTGTTTGACAAGTATCTAACAGTTCTCTAAGCAAAGAGACATCTGATGATTTCCTAACAGGTGTTAGATTCAGCAACTTAGTTAAATGAGAATTAATAACTAAAGTTCTTTTCCCAAATCTTTCCTTTAAAGTTACTATAGCTGCGTCATAATTGTTGTTTGTCAGCGTAATACCTTTAATTGCATTCGCGGCTATTCCAGTTAAGTATGAATGTAAATAATTAAATTTATCAACGTTAGATAAATCTTCATTTTTGTGTATCAAAGATTCGAACTGGTCCCAGAATCTTTGCCAATCGGCAGGATCACCATCAAATCTTCTTACTGATAATGAAGGTAATTTAACAAATTGTTTTTCTAATTTTAACAAACTAACAGGTTGTTGATGTGTTCTTTGTATAACTGGTTTGCATTTATTAATAGCAACTTTCAACTTACATGTACAATTAATCAATTTTTCATGATACTCATCACATTTAATAATTTCGGTTTCAATTTCTTTAACATCTGTAATTTGACTTTGGATTTCAGAATCAATTTCTTTTAGTTGTTTAGACTTCAAATTTAGTTGTTCTGAAAGTTCTTCCAACTCTTCTTCTTCTATTTCATTTTCTAATATTTTACTTTCGATTTTAGAATAAACATAACATAAAACAGAAGAAGCGCCCTCTCTCGGCATTACAGTTAATGTTATGGGGAATTTATCAACATGAATAGGAGCCCCAATTCCTGGGAAAATTCTCCACTAATACATCCTTCTGCTTGAAAGACAGCCCTCGTATGGTTTGATATAATCTTATAAACTTAATCTAAGCCTAGCACGGAATTCCTCCGACGTGGCACAAAACAACTTTCGACGGTAAGAAGCACTTTTACCAAGCAACATTCTGTAATTGGTTAACTGCATATGACAAAATATACATGACTTCTCTAAAAGAAAGGATGCCTCCGTGAAGGATTTTTAAGGCAAACTGCCCCGTTTTTACTCTAACGTGGTAAAATCATGAAAAAATTCATGTAGCTAGCCAGTTCACCGAACTATCAGTGCTCTGGGTGGGTGTCCATGCATCCACTAGGTGGATGGAATTTCTGTGCTTCAGTATAAATTTGCAAATATAAAAACAGGACAATTATTATAAAAAAGATATCACATATTCATGCATGTAATATAGTATTCATTCATACAATAGAAACAAATATTTAATATGATAGATTCAATCGTTTTTCAAGCGAGCATTTCTGAAACGTATATATACACACGACAGAATTGCAGGAAAATAAATAACGCAGAATCAGGTTTTCGATAAAATTCTAGACATCCGTTTCTAAAAACTAAAAACTGTCGCATACGTATTAGCGATTTTTTTCATACATTTCAAAATAAACATTTTCAGATATATTTTAGAAGGCTTCAAGCTAAATGGATTTACGTATCTGGGAAAGATTGATTTCTCTGCTTCTGACGAATCTGAAATAAAATCTCTCAAGAAAGGAAACAGGCAGTAGGAACAACCAGAAAAAGGATGTTAATAAAAATAACTGAAAACCCGCGCAATGAAAATGTTGGTTTAAAATATGCAGCTTCACGTACGTGTACAATAGTTCTCCAATAGGTCAATTTACAACACTGACTGCTTAAATAGATTTTATTATAACATGTATGTGTGACAAAACCTACCAGAACGGAGAAACTTACATTTTCATATAACACCTTTTTATTTGTTCGAGTATTTTGTTGATGTTGTTATTGTTAGAGCCTGACTTGTCTGACAATGGTCAGTACACGCCCATGCCATTCATCGTGACAAGGAGTCAGATGCGCCTGTCGTTGTCAAGAGCCTTGAGCACCATATAGGTGAGAGCCCGACTTTAACTCAGTTCCCCTCCCAATTTTGAGAAAAAGCACATCGGAGGGATGGGTTTCCCACTCCTCTTCCTCCACCACGTCCTCTCGAGAGTACATTCGGCTCGCTGCATGGGGCGACGCAGACACTATATATTTGCAAATATCCATGCTTTCTCTGGGATTCGAACCCGGGACCTTCGGTACAGCAGTACAGCAGTCAGTAACTCGAGTATTTTTTGTACTGGCAAATTGACACAAATTAAAATTAATCGTTATGTTAAAATTTTGAATTTTATGTGATTTTGTTGCGACTAGCCTACTGAGAATGTGGTATATATATATATCTCAGCTGTTTTCTGCTCTTCATCAACAACTAGTCACCTGCATTTCACAATTACAGGTGTCATAAACCTCGTACTACCACAACAGAGCGTACCACGTTTAAATCTGCATTGTGTGTTTTATCAGAGATGCTTCCAATATACACCCAGGCAGAAAAAGAAGCAAACAGAACAACAATATTATAACTCAAGCAGGAAACTAACGTGTGTGATGCAGCCTTTGCTTCGTAAAATTAAGAATTTATGTGCTGTCTTCAGCTGATATATACAGTGCATCGATTAAACTTAAGAATCGTTTCTTACAGCAATCACGATTGCATCTTACCATTAGCATTTACCGACGTCTCAAAGATCGATGGAAAGGCGGGCTGAGCTTATGTCATTTTCATGTCAACGAAAGAACAGGTCACTTGGAAAGGTTTCTTAAAGCTCCAGAACAATGTATGCCAAGCTGAACTATCGCCAATTAAACATGCAATTATTTATGCAGCAACACATGAATTTCTCAAAATAACGATCACATACAATCTTTCAGCTCTTTATGCACTTTCCAACATGAAACACGCTTTCCCAACATTTCAAGATATTTTATCAATAATTGACAATAAAACTCAACTTTATATTACATTCACTTGGGTGAAAATTCATGCAGATGTGTCCACCAACGAATGCGCAGGCCAACTCGCAAACGAAACGGCCCAAAATATCAATGTCACGAGGCTAAATATAAAATGGATAAGGTTATATCTTAACAATCATATGAATAAGTTAGAGAACAAACAATGGCAAACTGATTAGGATAATGTCCCTCAAGGCAGAAAACTTCATGAACTTTAACCACAATTTTAACACATATTTTTTTAACCATACGATAATTTCTTCATAAATCAATACTTCACTGGGCACGGTCCGTTTCCAACGTATTTTTACAAAAGGATGTAGAGTCATTAGGTTATTTTAACGCTGGAGACGTGAAAACTGAGCAATGCCTTCGCCGGAACTCGAACCTGGACCTCTGGAATACGCGGGGAATGTACTACCGTTAAACCACGAAGGCATGCTGGAAGCAGGGAGAAAATACCTTACAAGAAATCTCTCTATTAAAGACAACTGCATACGCGGCGGAAGAAAGGATCGTGATCATTATGTTTTCAAATGTCTTTTAACAGTTGCACATCACAACAAGCTCATAGCGAGAGATTTATTACCTTTCAAGAGGTATTTACTAAACGCCAAGCAAATGAAGTGCAAAATAATTACACTAATGACTTTTATCTAGTCTAAAGAACTGAAATGTGTCACCTACAGACATCATTCAAGTAGCTCTTCCCTCTTTAAAACTATGACGCTTCTTTAGAGCTTATTTAATACAATACTTAGTATAATAACAGCAACTTCTTGAAGTGAACAATAAGGGCAATAAATCTTGCAAATGTTGTTGTAATGCAGTGTTGCTGATAGGTAAATTTAGCACAAAATAAAATGGCACACCAAATGAAGAGCACTCGCCATTCATTACCAAATTCCAGTTTCGGAAGTGCAATATCTCATTTTCAGATTTAGATTCGAAATTACGTAAATGTAATAAATAGTAAGAAGGCAACAGTAAATGCAGAAATAAAATGTAAGCCAGCACTTAAGTTTTTTGCCTTAGAGAAATAATATGGAGAGATGATACCTGTTTACTATTTATGCCATATTATTTATCTACCTATCTATCCACAGGTCGTCAGAGATTTACCGAACCAGTTTACCCGCTTGATATATTGGCTAACGTTAAGCCAACTCAGACAGTAGCTACAGATTCTCCAACAGCTGCAATCGATGTAAAATCCATAATTCTTATTGACCATTGTGTCATTTTTCATGGTCTATACGCGGCAGATCCACCAGATTTGGGATGAGTTTACTGTATTAGTCTTAGTCTTAAATTTACCACAGTAAATCTAATTATGACACTAGTCAGTACGGCGGACAGCGGCGTTGCATGCATGCTGAACTATGAAAGGATGTCATTGTAACCGTAACTGTAAATATATGTTTGCAACAGAGGGACTCAGAAAACCTCAGATCGAATATTCTAGAGAAAAGAATATATATATATATATTCCGAGAAAGGATCCAAAGGACTAATCGAATATTCTGATAAAAGGATCCAAAATTTCCATTTTCATTAACCTTGGAGCCCTCATTTGGACAAAAGCAGAAAGATAAACCTTATACATATCATCTACTTTGACATCCAAGATTTAACCATCTGTGAGTTACGGGTTTGTCTCTGAAACAGTAAAATTCTCTAAAATGTCATGAATAATTGGTATTTTCTTGATTATAATTCCATGACCCTCTCTTCTGTACTTTAACTTATTTTCTTCCAATTTACATCAGAACCCAAAATCAAATTTATAAGGAACTGGCAGAAATTTTTACATGTAATGAAAGCCATCTTTCTATGCGTCTGCGTCATTTTATGTCCGTAATCCTCGAAGGGTTAAAATCGATAATAGACGCAACCTCTGCTATATCTAACTATTTATTTTAAGCTTTGTTTGAGGAACCAGTTGCTTATAAGTATATCTGCTTGCAGATATAGTAGACTTTTATGACCTTCCCATATAGAACTCTACTCAAGAGTTAGTATTTGCTTTCCAGGTTGATTTCAGATATATCAATCCTGAACTGAAGAATATTTCTTCATAAGTGAGTTTATTTTGACAGCTGTTTGAAAAGTCACTTTTATATAAGCAAACATGCCTGGAGAAGGTAGGAGATTATGAGTTCTACGCTTAGGATTATAGCCAAGCGGTTAGCATTTGCTTTGCTTTTAATTTCAACACGAGAAGGAAATCTTTGCAAGTGCATTACTTACATGCCAATCAAATGTCTAATTTCGTCATTCATACTCTATTCAAAATATCACAGTATCTGTGTCGCTTACTAAAATGCCAGATAAGACGACCACTATATGAAAGAATCCAGGATAATCGATGATGATTCAACTGGATGTAAAAGCTTTGTTGTCCATTACTGAAGGAAAAATACAACAGCAAAATAATTACCCAATTCTCACGACCTTAGATAGAAATGGATGTTGTGCAAAATAAAATTAATATTCCATGTTTTTTATATAGTTCAAAAGTTCACAAGAGATATTATCTCATTGTCTGAAAACCTTTCGCGTTGTAAACATAGGCTAACTTTGGGAAGTCCATAACTGTACAACAAAATGACTGCAGCTACGATGAATGCAAATGTGTAATAAAGTCCAGGCACAATTTCTCTATGCTTAACTTAATAAAAACTTTATTGAACTATATAGCGACTTATCGCTGAGCCCAAGTGTGTACATGAAAAGTCCAGAAAAGGGTTAAACTCACTCACTATTACCTCAAACTAAGAACACAGATGACCTCTTCCAAAAAAGCCTCCACTTAAGCTTCAACTCAAAATAAGAAAATAAGAAACTAATCTAACGCTAAACTAAACTAAACTTAGCCGAAGCTGTAAACAATAATCTAACGTAGTTGGCTCTTAATTAACTTAACCGGCGAATATCAGCAGCCACGTACAATACGGCCAAGTGTAGTTAGCAACTTTTAAACAAAGAAGTAGCTTGACGGCAAACACGCGCCACTGAGGACTCCTAAGCTCTTCTGCCCAAGGAAGCGAAACGTTCCTTTAAATACTCTTTCTACCTCATTGATTCTGGTAGGGAACAGTAGGTGGGACACAAGAATACAGTAAAGCATATTTAAAAATTAAAATAACTGTTAAGAATTTAAAATAACCTCTTCAGAATTTAGCCCTAGAGTGTAGTATAGTGATCCAACACATTCGATAATAGCTGATGAAAGAATTGATTTTACTTCCTTAAAATGTTTGCCTATGGAAATTCAAGTGTAAAAAGTTACAGTTATTTCTTAAATATTTTTAATATTGCTAAAACTGAATGGAAAAAGCTCTGTTAGCCAATGTAGTTTGAAACAGTCTAATATTCTTTTCTTCACTGAAATCACACACTCCACAATTTTGAATTATAAATGAAGCGACGGGAGATTTCCGTTTTTTAAATTTCGAAGTATAATGTCTTTAAATTACTTTCTAACACAAGTGTCACGAAATTATAAGAAGTTGTTTTTCTATTCGAAAGATTTATTTCTTGACGTTGGATAATCCATTTTCGTTTCACGATTGAAGCGAAAATCCGCATGTGTAGAAGAACGTCTTTTTTTCCGCCCAGCCAAGTTCATTCTAGAGAATGAGGCAAAAGCAGCAAACTGGAACCTGAAGTTGCTGAACTGAAATATTCTTTTATTGTGTCATTCAAACTGGAGTCTATGTGTAACAAATTTCCTATAATAGTGGAGTTAATATTTCTATGTTTAACCAGTTACAAACTGGTGCGCTTCCTGATTTAACTTACGGGATTCGGACTCTTAAAATACTTGAATTCGATGTCATTGGAAATTTTTATTTCTCCTTATGAACTGTGAAAGTAAAGGAAGTTAGCAATTTTTAGATAAGTAAGGTTATAATGCATATTATGAGCATCTCTAATTGCATAGAAGCTGGAGTAATTTTTAAAAATTTGTTTGCTTTTCTAGAAGCCTGAAATAATAACGAAATAATACATAATTAAAATTAAACTATGCGCAAATTTGGGGAAAAAACAGATAGTACATAAAATTTTAGCATCAATTTCTTCAGTGTCATAGCTGGATAATTTATCAGAAATCTTGTTTGTTTAAAATGCACTATACGCAGTTATATTTTATGCATAATCCATAAAATATTATTTTTAATTCGTAAATATTAAATTCATAGCTTTTTATAGAAGAAGTTGTAAAGATAAGATTTTTCCTCTTTATATATGTATACATACCTAAGTTAAATAAAATGGAAATATTTAATTAATTCATTCCTGTGCTTCAGCTGGAGAGAACTGAATTTTAAAGGAATTATAAGTTTTTTAAAAATTGCGGTAAAGTGCAGAATTGCCCACTTCTATGGCGCGTTTTGTTTGGCGCTTTTTACAAGAGTAAGAAGGATTGGATTTTTGTCAATTTCTTTTGACCTTTTTAAGTGAAAATAGAGCGATGTATACATGGACAAAAACATGGGAGTGCGCAATGCCGAGATTGTGCAATTCTGGCATTTTTTTTAAGTGAAAATAGGTCGATGTGTTCATAGATACCGATCTTAAAAACGCCCCAAGCAGTGGGCGATTCTGCACTTTCCCCAAAAATTGTTTTATTAAAAAGGCATTATTAAAAAATTGTTTTATTAAAAAGGCATTATTCAGGCATTAATACCGTTTAGCGTTCATTAGTATTGAAAGTTTAGAGCTGGAAACATCCCAAAGTCTCATCACGTGTTGCATTCGCATAAAAGTGAACGGAAAAAATATTTATATATATATACAGGGAGTATTCTTTAAATTCGTAATATATTATAACTTTCAAAATAAATTCTTGAGAGGAAAATTTAAATAAACAAGAGCATACATAAAACATTATATTTAATGCACACAATAATAAAAATAAATTTTAAAACACAAATATAGATCAGATTGGAATACGGAGCTAAGAAAGTTGCAAACAGGGTTTAAAAAGGAGTAAGAGATTCAAACTCACGACCCAAAAAGCCGTAGTTTGCTACCCTCAGCTTTACCACTACGCTATTCACCCCACTGGCGTGATTAGCAATTTTGGCTTATATACATTATCAAGTAAATGAATTCACGAAACTAAATTTTCTTGGTCCTATTTCAGTGTGCTATCGTCCAAGAAAATTCACCAGAGTTTGTTCTTCAGCTTCTAGGACATTTCTTACAAAAAACATTATTTTTTAAAGCGCCGTTCCGATTGAAGTTAAACGTACTCCTAAAAATATATTCCACGTGCTTACAAATATATGTTAGCCAAAAAGGTATCTTTGTAAATAGATAAATACAAATTTAACATACTCTTTAATGCAGTAGAATATTTAAAAGGCTATTAAATTTAATTTATAATTAACGTTTTTAGTTTTTACCTGTTTCAATTACCTGTTTAAGAAAAAAAAATAACAAATCTTTTCATGCCATATCTGATGTGCTATAGAAGTTTGATATAGTCAGACGTTCGTTATCATTAAAGGTAAATGTGTATGCAGAACTAGGAAATGATTTTCAGAACAAATTTTCCTATTTCATGAACTTGGTATTATATTTTTTGCGTCTGATTTTTTTGACAGTAATCACTGCTGTCTGCGAACTTGTAGTTGCAGTTATCTTATTTTTCTTAACTTTTTTTTTTAAACTAAATTTACCTGATTGCTGTCTTTTTCAGTACGCAGATTTTTCGCTATAATGTTAATTCAGAAATAAGTATTTTTTCGCAAAACATTCTTTCCCTGAGCCAGCGTTCATCGCTACTTCAGCCGCCATTAGTTGGTGACAGCACCTGATGGCTCCTTTTTTACCACGTGACCCCAACGCTTCCGCGGACATACGGATAGAAGCTGGACATTGTTGAATTTCATCTGTTCGTCATCCGTCGATGGACAGCAGATGTCAATCAAAGTGAATTCGCTCTCTGATTGGAGAAACGCATACGCAGTAGTGGAAACGGGCCTTTAACCTAACTCGCCCACCAGTTGTCAACAGGTAAAATCGCTGAATAGCAGTAGTTCCACCCGGGATCTAATCCTCGAGGATGGGCTAGCTATGTGAGAGTTTTACTGATTTTCCCTGTGTAGTAACATGAATATTAGCCGGTTTCCCTTAAAACGTCCATCATGAATTCATTCCTTCTCTTAGGCGGATAACTCCTTCTATGCTTTACCATAATCCAGATCCAACAAATTAACTTAATTTAAAGCAGGTTTCACTGAATAAGAAGACGACTGGAATTTCAATTAATTCGTAGCTAACATTATTCTTATTCTGGGAGACCAATATAATGCTGGAACCTCTGATACATTCTATTGACGTTGCATGCAGACAGTAATTGATTGGCGAAAAAAGCAAAGTTATTTATCTAAATGATGCATACACTGTGTGAATATTTTGAAGTATAGATAATAGGTAGAACAAGGGCACTAAAATTAAAAGTTGACTGGTTGCTTGTAAAATTAGCAGAATTGTTTGAAGGAAAAAGGAAGTTAGATGAGACAGTCGTTCTGATGGTTATGGTGGTTAACACTGTTAGCAGCCATGTCATTCGGCCCAAGTCAATTCTAATATAGAATTACGAATCTTGGAAAAAGCCTGTTCTCAAAAAACAAATGATAAACGTTTGGCAAAAAATTTGGAATTCAGCCTAAAGGTGGAGGTTCATCTATAAAATATTTCCAAATATTAGCATCAAAAGAATACTGAGGCTGTTCACCCATTTTTAGACGACTTTGCTTTGCTGTAAAAAAAAATCTTCCTTTTGAAAAAAAAGTTTTTTAAATGCAACTTTATTTTTGAAAGTATACATTATCGTCTACTAATTGTTTTCATGCAAAACGTCGCTTAAAGAAGAAATGGATGAAAGGCTATGTTTATGTTCTTTCCGAAGAAAATTCTTCGTATCTAATTGTTAGAAAATGCTGTGAAAGCCATGTTTTTTTTATGTCTAAAGCTACTGTATGTAATGATGTCAATAACAAAGGAAAAAAGTCAAAATTTAGCTTCAAGTGGAAAAACTGTTCCAAATATATATCCAAGGAGAAAGCGGAATGTTTGAAATGGTGAAAAAGTAAGATATTTAATATTAAAAAAAAATCCTCCAAGTCAAAGATGGCAAAAGTCAGTTGCAAAATCATTAAAATGCTCAGTGTCAACTGAAAACAAACTGACTGACTGTGATTTGAATCTTGAAAAGGCGAAAAACATAAGGTGCATCGTCTTTCTTCGCGACATATTGCTGAACGTGATGCAGAATTCTTTATGAGAAACATTTATCTGGACAAAAACGGAAAAATATTGTCACGGTTCATCTATTGGGTTTACTTAAATGACTGCAATAAAAAGAGAACCACTTGTTATCATTAAAGAGGAGAACAATATCTTAAAACATGGTTCAAGGAATCTAAAGAAAGTTTTTCTTAAGGGATTTATGATTGTTGCTGGATTTTCATATAACGGCAAACTAAAAGTAAAGAAATGAAGAAAAATGTTAAGATCAATTCCACATATTATCAAAAACATATTTTATACCCACTTTTCAAATATAAAATACCTTTTGATTACGCACAGTATGATCAATCAGAAGAACTGGATCAAGACAAAGCAAGTGGAGACACGTAAAAATGAACTGTTAATTTCCTGGGAAGAAAAAGATCAAGAAGCGGGCATCAAGGCATTTTCATTCAGATTCCTACTAAATCTCCTGATCTGTCAACAATGTATTTTTGCGTTTTGGACTTCTGAAAAGCTGATTGTCCAAATGTCGAGCTACAACATCCTTAGACTTTGGAAATCTATTCGTCAGCAATGGGATGAAATACCTCTTTCGATACTATAAAAAGGCTTAGTCTTAGAAATTACGATGTAGAAAGATAGCGAAGAATAAGGGTTATGAAATAGAGCATGTAAAACATAAAAATTTTAGGCAAAATATTTCTGTAATTACAACGAAAATCTTCTATAAAATGTGCGAACAGCCTCTGTATAACCAGACTGTTTCATTCTACATTTAACAACTAATCATGGCGAATTTCTCACATATTTTCACAGGTACTTTGTAAGAAATATACCGTTTGCTAAACGTAACTAAGACAGTAAATGATGTATCACTATGTCTAAGATGAAAACAAAAATGTAAGAAGAGTGTAAAAGTCCCCTTTATATAAAGCTAAATAAGGGGAACAGAAGGTACACCTGGTGCTAACAAATCAGCCAGCAGTTACGGAAAGAACTAGAAGTAGAATTTAAATTTGAAACTAAAGTATCAAATAACCGAAGGTTATGCAAAAATATTTAACCGCGAAATTTGGCTCTTAAACTTACACCGACGTGCACCATCGGCAAGAATAAAGCCGAAGACAGGAACTCTTAACTTAGACTAACAAACTAGTCTGCAGCAGGCAGAACATGCTGAGCTTTTTCACATATTTCGATTCTACGACTCAAATTATGCACAAATAATCAGAATTGGTAGGAAACTTATCAAGATATTTAAAAAATTTAGCCTGGCGCACTTTTTTTGTTTGCATCAAAAATAATTCACTTGGCGAAATTCTTAATTTATAGTAACCTATTTTCCGTCGTTATTATCGCTTATAACAAATATGCCTAATTCCGAAACGCACCTTTATATAAATTCAAGCATATCTTACTATAGTTTAAAGAAAACTTTAATTTTTTGTAGGCATACCTAGAATCTACTTTAAGGCGATGGTAAAAATTTTATAGTTTATAACACAAAAATGCTTTAGAAAATTCATAAAGATTACTAAAATATACAAATTTTAAAAATAAATTAGAAAATATCTTCAAATTTTATTTGGATTGAACCTAACTTTCGAACTGTGAAAGAAGATATCCGTTGTGTTTAATAGAAAGGAGGTATTAATAAATATATAAAAAATTCAATTAAAATTTTGAGAGTTAATTTTAAATTACTCGTGCGATCACTACAAAACATGGCACTTAGCATAATTTGAGTCGTAGAATCGAAATGTAGAAAAGCAAGTAGGTTATTTCAGAAAAAGTTCAATTTGTGCGTCAAAATACTATATTCCAACTCGCCGTTTCGAGACATGAAAACAGCAAGTTAAACTTCGTTAATCGGCCCAGTAAGAACGGGAGAAGATGTACACTTTTCTTTACGACAAAAGTTGTTAAAAACTATTTAAAAGCTTTTCCGCTTTTGTTTAAAGATTTTAAGCTCCTCAAAATTTCAAAAGTCATCTTTAAAAGAACATGACATTGTTCAGAAGAGCCGAGAATGGTGATTTAAAGTTAAAACTTTTTGGTTGCGGGCCTTTCTTTTGCCCTAGAACATTCCTTTCTTGAAGCTTTACAACTTAAGAAAAGACATCAAAAAGTATTTGTGAACGAAAAATGAATGGTTGAAGGTCAATTAAAAAGCGAATTTCTTGCGCTTTTGTTTCGAAGAATTTCGAACGTTTTCCCAAGCTTTCTATGCTTCAAATGACATTATTATTGAAGATTAGTTCAATTTAAAAGGTAGAAAATCAGGGAAAGAATCGAAGAATAGAAAATAAGCGCTGGAAAGGAAAAGAAACGTACTTCGTTACTTCTTTTTTAAAAGCTATGTATCTGTACTCGAAATGCGGTTTGGAAAAACTGAACGAAGAGGAAATCATGCAATCAAAAGTTCGAATAACAAAACATTCCGCAAATTTTACCCAAGAAACATCTTTCTTCATACATAGATACATATATAGCTGCATTTAATTTCTCTCTTATTTAAGAGAGAAATGATTACGCGAATTAACAGCGAAATTTATTTTGATACATAGGAAATTTGGAAAGATAATTAAAATGGACAAATTGCATTTTTAACGTATGTTTACTTTATAAAAATGACATGAAAACTAATAACTACATGAGAGATTCCGGCAAAGCTTCTAGGGCTATCTGCCTAAGGGGACGGATACTTTCGTGAAGGACGTCCTAAGGGAAACTAGCTCGTATACTCTTTACACATGTGGAAAAAGACGAAAGCGTCCATGTAGCCAGCCTGTTCGCGAAATTCGAACCTCGCTACCGAACTACGTATGTGGCCTGAAATAACTATATGAAATTACATGCTTCTGATGAAGAACTGGATGGCGATAATCGATTTGAAAGTGATACTGAAAATGCATAAAATATTTCCTTTAAAAATCGTAATGTTTTTGTTATATGAGGCTGACATTTCAGGTAAAATAATCAGACATCATTAGCAATTTAAAATTACGCAAACTTTGTTTAGCATAGATTACGAATAAAAGTATATTAGTTTCGAGGGCGGTCAAATGCAAATCCTTCTTCTCCAGGAGCAAAAAAATTTTAAAGCAAAGCAAATCTCTTTTTTTTTCCTTTTTCTCCCCTTCTGAAAAAAGAGGACTTGCATTTGATCGCCCTCGAA
Organism: Stegodyphus mimosarum; assembly: GCA_000611955.2. Taxonomy (NCBI): domain Eukaryota; kingdom Metazoa; phylum Arthropoda; class Arachnida; order Araneae; family Eresidae; genus Stegodyphus; species Stegodyphus mimosarum. Next base: position 247,342 of record KK112761.1, read on the forward strand.
ATCGATATAGCTTATTCAAAATCTAAGTCATACAGAGTTTTTTTATTGCCTAATTTTAAATTTCACACTAGCATGATCTTCTTTTATCCGATTGTTCTTCTTTACGAACAAAAACCATGAAAAATGAGGTATACTTTCACCAGATTTCAAAACATCAATCTTCCGTTTGCCAGACTGAAGCGATAACTACTTACATTATGAGTGCATTCAGTGGAAGTGGAGAAGTTCCAAATCTTCTCCTTTGCTTATAGACAACTGGAGAAAGAAACTAGTCCCAGTCCTCCAAATCCAAGTTGTGACGAGGGTTCTTCCACCACATTTTAATTCAACCGTCGCTGTGAAGGCCATAAGGCATTCCGGATCAAGAAATACGAAAAACCAATTTTGCCTTCGTTGGAACTCGAAACATGAGTATTCGTTCTATTTGCTACGTGAACGAGCTAAATATACAAGGGGAAGAGGCCACCTTCGAAAAGGACACTATAATATTTTACAATTTTGTCTCCCTAAATTACTAGTAAAATTACTTTTGATGTAGCGTTTATTTTCTAAGTTTCGAATTAAGTTTGTATTTTCAAACAGTTCTGCCTTTATTACAGAGGCTGTTCGCACATTTTTTAGACGATTTTGGTAAGCGGTAATAAAACATCGTTTGCTACAAAAGAAGTAATTGCCATAGTACTATGTTTTTAAAAGTCAAAATTATCGTCTGTGGCTTGAAAGTTTTGTTTTTATTCAAAATGGCGAATTTAACAAAGCAGTGGTTCGAAGGCTACATTTACGCTCTTTCCGAAGAGAAATATGCATACTCCGTTATCCCAAAACGATGTGAGAGTCATGGTTTTGTGATATCTAAAGAGTCGATAGGTAATATTATCAACAAGAAAGGAAAAAAACGTCAAATTGGAGCCTCAAGTAGGACAAAAATTCCAAGCAAGTATCCAAGGAAAAAACGGACATCTTCGACTCTTGCAAAAGTACGTTGTTTAATGTTAAAAGAAAATCCCAGTGTCAAAGGACAGTTGCAAAATCATTAAAATGCTCGGTGTCCACTGTAAACAAAATGATAAACGTTGATTTAAATCTTAAGAAAGCGAAAAAACGCAATGTGCATCGTCTTCTTCCAAAAGCATATCGCTCAACGCAGGACACGATGCAGATTTCTATATGAGAAACACTTATCCAAAGAAAAATGAAAAAAAATTGTCACAATAGATGAAGCATGGGTGTACTTAAATGATTGTAACAAAAAAGAGCCGTTTATTATCATAAAAGGGGAGGAAAAAATTTAAGTACATGGTTCAAAGAATCGAAAGAAAGTGTTTCTAAGGGATTCATGATTGTTGCTGGTTTTTCATATAATGGCAAGTTGAAAATAAAGAGAGTGCAAAAAAATGTCGAGATTAACTCCAAATACTATCAGAAACATATTTTATCGCCAATTTGTCTGAATGAAATACCATCGCTTTACCCACAGTGCCATCCATCTGTGAGATTCCATCAGGACCAAGCTAGCAGTCACACATCAAAATCCACTGTAAATTTTCTAAAAGAAATGGAACAAAATACTGGTATCGAGGCCATACCCTTCACTGATATCCCTACTAAATCTCCCGATGTGTCACATATGGATTTTTGTGCTTTCGGACTTTTAAAAACTGCGTTATCCAAACATTGTCCAAAACCCTAACAAGATTCTGGAAAGCTGTTCGGGAGGAATGGGATAGAATACCTCTTCTGACACTTCAAAAGGCATTATTATTCTGGAAATTGCGGTGTCGAAAGATAGTTCAGAATAAGGGATGTCAAATAGAACATTTAAAACACAAGAATTTTATGTAATTTAGTTTTGTGAATACAATATACATCGTCTAAAAAATGTGCGAACAGCCTCTGTACTTGTATTCGTAATATATTGACACAGAATGCAAATATGATTACAATAATATGTCTATTTAAATATATCAGAACATTATTTGCATGGAAAAGGGGAAAACTGTTGTAACTCAAAGAAGGTAATATTTTCAATATACTATATATGGAAATTCGAGTAATGATCGTTTGGGCACTCATGTAAAACGTCTTTAACAAGGAGAGGAATTGAAACTATCGAGGCATACTTTAAAGGCAAACCAATCGAAATCATCCAGATATGCAAAGTCATTTCGCATTAAAGCAGACTGAGTCATTGAAGCTCTGTTTCGTAGTATAATGTTCCAAGACATGCTTAAACCGAGAATAGCAATTATTTAATATGAAAATTTTGTTGATAGGTGCATTGTAGTGATCATGATAATGTGGCATTTGTTGTAAAACACATACTATTAGGAACAGTGGCGGCTCGTAATAAGCACTGTGGAACTGCAGCACCCCCTGTTTCCACTTATTATTATTTTTAATATTCAATATAATGAGCCCTTTTTTCTTTAATTTATACTTCTACAATATATAATCCCTAAACTTAATGTCAGTAGCCATCCTCCAGTTTATGAAAAAGGTACGAAAGTTTTTGTATGGAACTGCGCTTCACAAGGCTGTTCTCCGCAAGCGCGCACAGAAAGCAGCACTCGAGCCAGGGAGATAAAACAGCACTGTCACTCTTACAATGCCGAAATTCTGGAAACGTGATTATTTCTTCCTCCGTGCGTGTGGTATTTGGCTGTTCTGCGCATGCGCTCTTAGGAAGCAGCGTACGAGGCTGAGAGGGAGAGAGCACTGTCGCTTTTACAGTGCCGAATCTGGAGTATCGTTGGGAGCTGGTTCTTTTTTTTTACTCCGCGTGTGCTGTGTTTAAAAATCATACACCATATTCTTGGTTAGATTATTTTTCAGCTATTCTATTTGATTAATTTTTTTCGGTTCTTTTATTTTACAGAAAACTTTAACCATGTCCTTGCATCCTCAAGTAATAAATTCTGTGACTGTAAGTGAACTTCAAGAGCTTTCGTTTGCATGCGCTTGCAATGCTTTCAATATAGAAAAATTTCCTCAGTTGTCATCCAGAGATGGAGGAGAAAATTATTGATCTCTTCGCGCAAATTAAAACAAGAAGAATGGATTTCATTTTTAAATGAATAGGTAAAGCTTGAACTGTAACAATTTAAGTTAAAGTAATTAAGAAATGTTTAATTTTTCTTTTGTAAAATATCAAAATAAATTTTCTTTTTATACATGTTTGTTTCCCTTTACACAGGTTTATAGCAAAGGTTGATTTTTTATGGAACAACACCCCCACTAATTTTAGCTACGAGCCGCCACTGATTAGGAAGTAAGCATGCATTTTCAGATGTTTACACATGCCCTATATAAAATACCTCTGCAGGAAAGTACGATACAATTTTAAGGAATTTTATCTTTTGTTTAGTGCATTTTATTCTAATAAAGATTGCGAATAAAATAACAAAAAATAAATTTTACGCGAACAGAAAAATTAAAAAATTAAGACTGTGACAATCACCGTATTTTAGGGCGTATAATGCGCACCTATAATTTCGAACTATATTTATTAATTTTTAAGTACATTCGCGGTTTAATATGGACCCTTTTCGTTACGAAAAAACTTGAACGATACATATGCGCTGCTCTTACCTTTTGAAGTCATTCATTGAAATATTTCTCCCTAGCGTTAGAGCAGTAGTATACTGAATTGACAAGCGATGAGGGGAACAATGACGTATGTGGGAGGAAATGCTTGAGGGAGTAAATAATTCTGCAGAGAGGGTGGGATATATTCAATGTAGGTGTACACAAGAATGTTATTCTAGTGTTTCGAGAAAAAAGGGACAGGGATTTTGGTAGTAAATATGGCTCCTGTTAAACTAAACAGTGCTGCTTTCAAATCCAAAGTCATTCAGTTTGCGAAAGAAAATGGAAATCGTGCAGCAGCAGCTTGTTGGGTGTTGGTAAAGGATGGAAGGGTTTATGATTATTTATTTATGCTGCTCATTTTTCATAGCTCCTGCTTCAAAACAACCTAACGCCTCTACAGGGTTAAAGTACTAAAGATTGAACTTCAGCTTCAAAATTCAAAATAAAAAAAAAATTTCATGCGAAAAAAAAAGCAACCCAAGAGATTACTGGAAAATGACAAAATGGGAGACAGCACTGACGCAACCTCCTCTTGTTTGTTTAGACCAATTTTAGAAACGGCACTTGTCAAAGCTAAGAAAGACTTGTAAACAAAGAAAGGTAGGAGCATGTCCTGCATCACCTTAATTGCTTTTCCATTAATGTTAATATACTTTATTGTTTGCCGAAAATTTTTGACTGATGTATATTTTCATCGTTGACTGTTTGTATATTTTCATCTTTATCGCTATATGTCTTTGAATCTAATGCATACTTTTCCCCTATATAATCGTACCTAAAATTGAATGCGAGTTAAAAAGCGTTGCTATCTTAGAATTGATGGTATTTCTAGTCGTAGAATTCTTCTAATTACTAATTATTCCAAAATAATAAAATTTTCTAAATAACTTATTTGTGTAGGGATAGTTCTGCTCTTAATAAAATTAGGATCGGTTATTGAAAATATTTGTTCGATGTATATTAGACTTTTATACCATTCATTTTGTTTCCTTAGAATCAAAGTCTTTTTTCCTATCGGAATGAATTTGAAATTAAAGTTTAGAATCGAAGAATTATCTTAACAGCTTCTTAATATCAGTGTGCAATTTTGATGTTTTTTTTATATAAAAATAGGATTAGCGAAAAACCTAAAAGCACGTAAATGAATTGAAAACACAACTTGCTTCCCTTGAACACAGGAAAAAAATAAAATAAAAAATAATTTGAATAACTAAAATTCCGGATATCTGGAGTCCATATAATTGTAGATCTGTTATGCCTGAAATTCCTAATGATGAAGAATATCTATTAAAAGAATCTGCTGCACTAAGACCCGGGGATGTGAATAAGAAGCCACTGAATGTAAATCATACCAAAGAAGTCATTTGGAGGTTCTTTCTATGGAGGTATTTCAAAACGCAAAGTTTCACTTACATGGTAACATTAACAGCCTTGAAAGTGCAGTTCGTCTGGAGTTTAACATGTTACTCAGGCAGGACATCTGTGTCGCTTCACGGTAAATGCAGCAGGAGATGGCAGCAATGCCTTGGTTGATTGTTAGGCCAGACATCTTCAAGACGTAATTGTGGAGAATTGAGGCCTCTTTTGCAAATCCAAGACATTGACGTAACTCACCATATTTGATTGGATTTATTGCTAAGTTAAATGAATGTTTTACCTTATTTTGAATAATCTTAAATACAACATCCTGTAGATCACCTACGAAGTTTCGAATTTTTAAGTCTTATGATTTCGAGTTACTTGATTTCAGGCCATCATTGTGGCAACATGTTTAGATTTTTCGATGGCCAATATATTCCTGCATTCGTACTTTACAAGTTCTATTCATTTACAAAGTTCCAAATTCCAAAGTTTCATGGAATAGAAATTTCCGGTAAAACAAAATGAAAATTGTATGTATGATTTTGTCGTTAAACAAAATTATGTCGTTTCCAAACTCTTGCCATTTCATAAAAAGAAGTCTTTTCATTTGATTTTTTTAACTCCAAAAAAGGCTTGCATTAAGAAGTCTCCAACATACGTTTCTTCTATCAAGTCCAAACAATTCAAACGTCGAAATTCAGTTGCCACGATGTATGGCATATTTGCTCTAAACGTTATTACTGTACATTCCACCGGGGTAGGTCCACCTTAGCAACATATTTTTACATTGGCAAAACGCTACATTCTTCCGATAATTGAAATAATAGCAGTTGCATTCGAATGCTCATAACATTTTTTTTATTATGTCATCTTTTACCGATATGTTTTCTTCATATTTTAGCTTTAGTTTATAATTATTTTGCTGTACACGAATTATCAAACTTTAGCCCTTTATTAGCAGTCAGACAGAATATAAAAAATCAGATTGGATGCAGTAAGATATATAAGATTTTTTGATTTCGAAATATAGCGTTAATTACAAATAAAACGTGAAGGTTATGGAGAAGTTTCGTAGTAACACATATACTACTATATTGCAAGACTTTCTTAGCTTTATTTTTTGTAATATGTTAAAACAACCTTTTATTATTTAAATATTATGACAAATTTCTTTGTATACTATTTTATGTTCAAAAAGAAGACGCAGGAAAAAATACCGGAATTTTAAAAATTTTAATTGTTTCCGAAATAGACTTAATTATATATATATATATATATATATAAGGAGGCTATTCGCACATCTTTAGACGACTTTGCTTTGTTATAAAAAATCGCCTGCATGGAAAATTTTTTAACTGCAATATTTTTAAAGTGAAAATTATTGCCTGCTGTTTGACATGGCGCTTTTAAAGAAGCAATGGACGTAAGGCTATATTTACGCTCTTTGCGAAGAAAATTAGTCGTATTCAGTTATTAAAAAATGTTGTGAAAGTCATGATTTTTCAGTATCTAAAGCAACGATATATAATATTGTCAACAAGAAAAGAAACAAAAATATCAAAATTTGTCTTCAAAGCGAAAAATTGTTCAAAATACGTATCCAAGGAAAAATCGGAATGTTTCGAATGTTGCAAAGGTGAAAACTTTAATATCAAAAGAAAATCTTCGAACTCAAAGGACAGCTGCATAATTATTAAAATGCTCAGTGTCAAATGTAAACAAAGTGATTAATGCTGAGCTGAATCCTAAAAAGGCGAAGAAACGTAATGTGCGTAGTCTTTCTCCACGACATTTCTCCGAAAGAAGTGCGCACTGCAGAATTTTCCGTGAGAAATAATAATTTGGAAAAAATGAAATATTTTGTCATAATAGATGAGTCTTGGGCATTAAATGACCGCAATAAAAAAGATCCATTTATTATCATTAAATTGGATAGAAAGAATCTTAAAGCATCTAAGAAAGTTTTTCAAAGGTATTTATGATTGTTGTTGGTTCTTGATATAACGACCAATAAAAATTGAAGAGAGTACATAAAACTGTTAATATCAGCTCCACATATTATCAGGAACATATTTCATAGAAAATTTTCAAATAAGAAACGCGTTCTCCTTACCAACAATGCCATCAATCAGTAAAACTGCATGAAGACAAAGCAAGCAGCCGCGAGTCAAAATCCACTGTTAATTTCCTGGAAAAAACAGAGCAAGAAACGTATATGAAGGCCATACCTCTCAATCAATCTCCTGATGTATCATCCATGGATTTTTACGCTTTTGGACTTTTAAAAAGTGGACCCTTCCTGGACTTTGGAAAGCTGTTCAAGAGGAACGGGATAAAATACCTCATCCGCTACTAAAAAAGGCTTTATTGTTCTTGGAAATGACGGTGTAGAAATATAGTGAGGAATAAGGGTTATCAAATGGAACAGTTGAAACACAAAAATTTTAGGCAAAATATTTCCATAAATACAATGAAAATTGTCTAAAAATATGTGAACAGCCTCTGTATACATTAATGAACTTGGTTTAAGGCTTCAAAACATTGTTCCATCGACAAGTTCTGTTTGAAGCGTTAAACAAAGAAGATTAATAAAACGTTACTTTGCTCTGTATAATGTTCTGCATAAAAATATGTTTCTCATATTAATATTCTAATTAATTAAGGATACTGTATTTTGATTATACACACACATATATATATATATGTAATAATAAAAACAAACTTAGCAGTAATGACCAGCAGGCATTTTGATGTCGTAGAAATGCTGAGTTGCCGATTCACATTGAATAAGAAATCTGGCAATCGAGGCAATCTTCATTTTATTTTCAGTAAACATATTGCGGATACAATCACTTTGGCACATTATTTGTGCCTATTTCAAGAAGTTTACATTTTTGATGACTTTGCGGCAATGCATTTACCATAATTTCATATTACTTATCTCTACTAATTTCACTTATTTTTTATATTCACTTCATTTTTAGAATAATTATAAAATTCTTATTCAAAATTTTCAACACAAATTTCAAAATATAATTATTTATCTTAACAACCTTCCCGAAAAATAATTAAAAATCTTCTTTACTTACTTCACTAAATTATTGGAATTCGAATATTTAATACCGTTTTTCATAAAACAATACTGTACTTTTAAGAAACGGCAATATGTATTCAGATTTGCAATATAATAAAAATGATTAGTAATTTCAATAGGATATTTTTACTTGCACTAAATAAAACATTTCAAAAAATCCATACCACAAGCTGAGAAATCGGACGATGAATAAATCTTGCAAGAAAAATCATTCCCATATGACTAAAATGTTTTCACGTTCGAAAAATACCATAACTGAAGATTGAGATGCTTGAATATAGTTTTTCAAGCATAGCGTTAGAAGTATAGAGATGTCGTCACACTACGGCCTTGAAACAGAAAAAAAAAGAAACGCAAATTACAGCAACGCGAACATCAGCGATCGATGAAACTTTCAACACATGGTATTAAATCAAATTGCTAATTTTTATTTCGCAGTGCCGTGTCACTGGAAATTGTTGAGAGTTTATTGGAGTAAGCTTTCGCACAACACATCACTTGAAAAGAGCCTGTACACATCCATTGGGATTAGCAGCAGCGATTGATCCACGTCGACTCATTGAACTAATAAAAACAAACTTAGCAGTAATGATCGAAATTGCTGAAACAACCTTGTATTTGGCGTACATTTATTAAAACACTCAATCGATTTCGAGAGCAGCTACAGGAGCCTCCTCATGTCGTAGAATGCTCAGATGCCGATCCACATTGAACAAGAAATTTGGCAATCGAGGCTGAGTAAATCTTCATTTTATTTTCAGTAAACATATTGCGGCTACAAACAACTTGGCACATTATTTGTGCCTATTTCAAGAGGATTACATTTTTTATAACTCTGCAGCAAGAAGAAAGCAGCAGACAGCAGTCCAACTAGGCCGAAGAGTAGCGAACGAGTGCATTACGTTCAGGGTGAAATCTTAATTCAGACTGACTGAGTTTTGGTTTACAATGCATTTTCATTGGATAGTTAATACTTCTGTAAAATTATTATTGGCTTCTAGAGTTTTAGTTCCATTTACATCATCAGAATTATGTAAGAGTCATATGACATGAATTAATCTAGAAATGACGCAGTGTATAGAGAAGTTACTATTTTTAGAATTCAGAAGGGAAATTTGCTAATTTAATCTTTCACATATTCTGTAAGAATACAGAACCTCAAAAAACAGGGGGAGATAAAATGTGCCAAAAACAAAAATGAAAAATGATATATACATCTTTCTCTGCATCGTCGTCAGGGGTTTGGTATAACGAAAGAAGTGAATAAATAAAATAGTCTGTTTCTGAACTGACAAAGTTCTGACTGTTGCTGCTATCAGCGTACAATTCGAATAGGTTTTGAACTGTTTTTTCTTTTTTTACTTCCTTGTGCGTAGTAAAAAGGAAGTATTGTAATCGCGAAAAATTTCGTGTATCATATTTCAACGAAAATATCTATTTTGACCGTTATCGAATGCAATTTAACGGTGTTTCTGAGTGACATTCGTACGTAAGAACAGAATAAAAGACTCTTTTTCCCCAAAAAAATTATAAAACTGATTTAAAATGGATTCTGAAGAGATTTTTTCGTGGCGTCTGTGCGTATGTACTCAAAAGCTCAAAAACGAGTAGCATCAGAAGGTTGAAATTTTGTATATAGGACTGCTATAACATGCAAATGTGCACCTCATATTTTGGTTGCGATCGGCCGCACCAAAATTATTTAAATTTAGTTATATATATATCCACTCTGTTACTCGGCTTAGTGAGCTCAGTTTTTTTATTCTTATATGTTGGTAAATTGTGCATTTTTTGCTTTAAAAATGATTGAATTATGTTGTTCTTATCTTGCGTTTAAGGTTTAAATGCCTTTCGTAAATCTGCATGCAAGATTTGTAGAAGTATCAACAATTTAAAAGTCAATTAAGTGCTGCTAAACCTAATCATTTTGCTCATGGCGGATATATTTGTTTACATTTGAAACTTAGGAAAATACTGGATTTGTTGCCAATCTAGAGAAACTAAGCTTCGCAACAACAAAGATAACGTCTTCTATTATTATTAAGAATTAAATTATAATTAATCCATTCTGGAATTTATTCGAGGAAGTAAGTGTTTAAGATTTACTTCGCAATTTTCAATATAAATGTTTTGAGTTTTTATGTATTTTTGCCTTGTCGAGAAGTGAGAATTAAACTAATTGAATGAGAAATACTGAATCGTCTGTGCAAAACTGTTTTTTTATTAATTTCTTTTACACATCGTTTTAGATTTATTATAGTACTTAAATAGAACATATAGCAACGATTAGGTAATTGTCCAGATGATATACATAATTTTTGTGCATTCTAGTGAGTTATAAAATGAATGAGATGTGATGTAACGCTGTTAAGTGGAGCTAGTGTCAGAGCGTCGCTGCGGTATACAAATACAGTGAATTTTAAAGAGGGCACTCATTCTATTGTGGTTCATGAGCTACCGAGGAAGTGCATTTAATTCAATTCAATAAGTTTTAATGAAATGCAAAATGCGTATTATTTAATGTTCCATATAAGGAAGTCATATGGTGTACACACCAGATTTTTTAACTTTGTATTCATTCCTTTATATATGTATATTAACACGGTATAATATATATATATGTATTATTGTATATTGTATAATACATGTATATATATATATATATATACATATGTGTGTGTATATTGATGATAAATTCCTTTTTTGGGACGATAGACAGTAAGTAACCTTTTGTTTCAGGGTTGCAATTTTTTTATAAAAATCTTTATTTATTTACTTTTTATTCCCATTATTAGTATTCGAAAGCAGAAAGTAGAGTTATCGTTATCTTTAAAAGTATTACTTCATAATAATAAGCAGCAAATATTTATCCAATCTATCGTACTGGAAGCCTTAACGACAAGCTATATCGTCCTGCGGCTTGTTTGTCACGGTTAGGTATCTAAGGCTTTCATTCGAAAAAGAAAACATTCTGCGCATATCCTGACTACAATAAACTAAAATAGCACTCACACGCAAAGAGCACACGCTTTCGTTTCAAGCAAAGATAGTGCACGAGGAAAAAACGACCGAAGGGCAAACAAAAGGCAAGAAAGAGCTGTTAAGTTGGTGCCCATTTCAAAAACGCCTTTAGGTACGTTTGTCGCAATGCAGTGGTTTTTACTTACCAGAGTGGCAGCACTTCCTTCACTGTCTATTTTCGTTCTTTTTGTCATCGCCAGTTGGCAACGCCCGCGATGAAACAATGGAAGACATCGGGTTGAAGAATGTAGACAGTGCATCACTAAGTGAATGTATGTCCTCGTAAAATGTAACTACCAACTGAAGAAAGAATGCACAGAAATGAATGACTTAGGCTGTCGAAGCTCTGTTTGAGAAATTTCACTTCGTTTATTATTTAGTATCTAAACTTTTGTTTCTAGAAGTGCAAAAACTCATTCACTTTTAATATATTTTTTTTAAATTCCAATTTTAGATTACCAATGTAGAGTATTTTTTTTTAATTAAAAAGATAAAAAACCTGAAACCTTTCAGATTTTATATTACGCCCTAAAGGGCTTTTTAACAATTTATGTGTTACCTTTATTAAATACCATGTTCTTCACACTTAAACCACATAAAGTTCAGTTCAACAGCAATATCACAAAATATTTTAAAACAGCATACCTTTAGAATTTCCAACGCACTGGAGATAAAGATTTTTTTTCGTACAGTGTTGCCATTGCTCGCTTCGAAATCGTTGAGTTTGTAAATCAAAAATTCATTAAAGTTTTACAGAATTTGTAACGGATAATAAAATAAATTCGAAATTCAGAATTCGGGCTTCTAAGTGCCTATGTTCGGTTGAAGGACTACGTTATTCAAAATTTGATGGCTCTATGTACCGTTGCTTTTTTCACAATGCGAGAAACATTCACGCAGATTCTTCATTATTTAATTTCTTTAAATACAATGCTTGGCGAAAATATCTCGTGGCAACAATTTGAAAAGTGAATTAACGGAGAAAGTGAAACGACACAAAATGCCGTTTTGAGATTAATAGCCCTTTGGTTCTAACACCCCTTTGGGCTAGAAACCGTAAATCATGAAAATTCACAAAAGTATTTCATTTCTTTCTTAAATAAAAATGGTATGTAACACTGCAATTCAAAACAAATTAAAATTTTTAAAGTTCCTATGTATGTTTCTATATTTTGTTTTGGAACGTTTTTGTTAAATGGGAACAAATGTAACAAAAGTACTACACTATTAAGAAAAAAATGTTAGAATAAAAAAAAGAATACATATTGAAGTTTGCCATTTTATGCTACTATCTATTTTATGCTACAATCTATAAGTCACTATGTCACTAAATATTTCACGACTTTCTGAAATGTTTATTTATTTATTTACTTATTCGTTTTTTAATTAAAAGAAAATAACGTCAGTAATAGTTAAATGATGCATATTATTAGTTTGTAGTAGTTGTCAGCAACATCATTTCGACTTCAACACAATGAAAAATGCAAAATTGAGAAACCAACATTTACATATTTCAATTTAAGAAAATTTCCAAGAGTCGTCAAAACATTCCTAGCCCGTGTTCTAATTACGATAAGGATATAAAATTTTGAAGGCTTAATTCATTAATATGCAAAAGTCGTTTTACCTAAAAATTTAAAGCCTTGATATTTTCAAAACATTTATCGCAACTACGTACGTTGCTGTGTTTCCATTCAAATTTTAAAATATTTCGTTATGTTACTAAACATTAAAAAAAGTTTGATAGACAATTTTTAAATTGCAGAATCATTTATTAAAAAAAGTGAAAGGAAAATGTAAAGCGTCATTGTTTAACATTTGTTTAAATCATCATTGTTTAAATTTCACACCCCCGATGTTCTTTAAGGCATATTTGACATAAATTTTGATAATGAAATACATTTTCATATTTATTATCCTTTTATTTGTATTTTGACGCTTTTATCTCCATATGTATTACTCCATACATACAAGTATTATAGATAGTGGTCAATTGGAACTCTTTGCTCTTTACACGCGTCGCTGTACAAATAAAAACAAATACGCAGGCAGGATCTGATAAACAAATTTGACATCTTAGGGTACAACGTTTTTCTGCAGTCTTTCCCATCCGATTTTCTTATTCTTATAAGAGGATTTGGATTGGTTTATTTAGTTACAGCAAAGCACTCGGACGGCTATCTGCCTAAGGGAAGAGATGCCCTTCTGAAGGACTATTTAAAGGGAATTGGCTCGTATGCACGTAACACATAGGGAAAACTACGAAAACGCCTATGCAGCCAGCCCGATCGCAGGGATTCGAATCCCGGCCCGAACTACCTGTGTTCAGCGTCTTTATACCGCTCAGCCTCTGATGGGCTTTTATAAGAGGAAAATTAGTGTTTCGCAAAGTTAGAGCATCATTTAGGGATCTCTAAACTCTAGTGTCCTGGACTGTAATCTGCCCCTAGAAAATTACGAGTTTAGTCTGTAATCATTCCTTGTATCCAGAAAAATAAAAGAAGATCTATTAGAGGTTTATTTATTTATTCTTTTCAATGCATATTCAAATGCTAAAGAATATTTCAACAAAATAACAGTAAAATGTAGCAGCTTCTCTCATATATATATAAGGGCTCGCTCCGTAACTACTTTGCACTTCTAGCGCTATTGCTTGGATGAACATATTATGGTTCACTAGCAGAGCAACAAAAGGCCATCTACATTCGCTGTTGCCATCTGTCTTCGAACATCGCTAATAACTACTCCAAACTGTGAAAATGAACAATAAATTTTACTGATTATCAAATACAGATGGCGCTGCCAGGTCATCCCCCCCTTTTTTTTTAAGCTGGAGAAGGGGAAAATGAGCAACGCTCTCGCCGAGATTCGAATTACGGAACTCTCGAATTACGGAACTCTCGAGCGTGTTGACCACTACACCACGAAGGCATGCGAAGAAGGCGGGAGAAATACCTTTAACACTTCCTTTTTTAAAGGGCGACTGGGGATTATAGGACACAATCGCCAAATCCTGGTGGTGGAGAATCATCATCCACCACCATTTTTAGTATTTGTGCCACTGTAGAGTCATTATTATTTTTTTTTTGAAAACAGGAGAAATGAAAAAAGGACAATGTCCTCGCCGGGACTCGAAATACGCACCGAACTGACTAGTACACCACGAAGGCATGCGAAGAAGGCTGGAGAGCTACCTTATAAACTATGATACTCGGTGGCAGATTTTCAAAAAGAGACTGATAACCAAGTAATAATAATCCATTACTATAATGAATTACCAAATCTGATTCCTCTGGAATCTATGCATGGCTTTGTGGGCCGTAGGATGGTTACTGATAAAGAGCTTAAAGGCAGCTGTTTTAACTATCACAAAAAGCTCATTTCGAGCTTTCTCTGTATGTTACTAACTACGTGACAGCCATGAATTGAGGCTTTTGTAAACAGGAAATAATTACAAGCCCTTAATCCCATTCCATAACTAAGAATCATAAAACAAAATGTCATTTTTACTGTATAGTCAAACCTCAGCACAGGAGCGAACTAAATTTCCTAAAGACTGTTCTGCTACCAAAGTATTTGTAGACCGAATCAATTTTCCCCATAGGAATAAATGTAGAATGGATTAACCAGTTGCCTTCTTCTAGATATTCTGGCTTCGTACGATGTACGACACAAACCTCAACATTTGACACGGATTCTTTGCGTATTACTGCTGCCTTAGAAGACAATCAGCAATGTTTTGACTTTTGATTTCTTGTTTTTCAGAAACTTTGCCAATTTTTTCTTGGCACTCTCTTTGCTTTGTTTCAGATTCTTATTACAATATCAATACCTTGTCGCCTCTGAAGATATTATTAAAATAATAAAAAGTATTCTATTTAAAAATAACTGAAGCTTTCAGATTTTATATTACGCCCAAAAGGACGTTTTTTAACGTTTTATGTATTATGTTTGTTTGGTCAGTATCATCTTCTTTGCTCTTAAACAGCATAAAATTCAATTCAACTGCAATATCACAAATGTTTAAAATCAGCATGTCTTTAGAATTTCTGATACACAGTCTCGCACGCTGGAGACAGAAATGTTTTTTCTCCGTGCAGTGGTGCCACTGCTAGGTTTGAAATCGTTGAGTTTGTTAGTCAAAAATTCGTTTTTAAAAGTCAAAAATTTTAAAACTTTAAAATGTCAAAATCTGTCAGTCAAATGCTCGTTTTTAAAGTTTTTAAAATTTGATTTGAAATTTAAAATTCGGTCTTTTAAGTGCCCATATTCGGTTGGAGGACTATGTTATTCAAAATTTGATGGCTCTGGTTACCGTTGTTTTTTCACAATGCGAGAAACATTCATGCATTCATGAAGATTGTCCATTATTTAGTTTCTTTAAACATAATACATGGCTTTAATATTTGGTAGCAACTTTTTGAAAAGTGAAACAACGCAGAAAGTGAAACGACGCAAAATGTCGTTTTGAGACTAATAGCCCTTCAGGTGTAACGCCCCTTTGGGCTAAAAATTTGGATTTCATTCAATGGCAACAGTCATGCCTTTAGACAATGTCACGTGCAATATGTTCAGTTAGGTTATGCATTTATGTTTTTCTTTAAACCATCTGCATAAAAGTAATGATTGGTCACTTCAATAGTGCTTATGAGTTTCAGCCCTTGATTACTTTTGTTCTTTTATTTCCATTTCCTAATTGATAGGTAACCTTTTGTCAGATAAATTATCTCGATTTTAACTCCTGCATTACATATTCTGATTCTAGATGCGTGAACACAAAACGGTCTACGGTTTCAATGGAACTTGAAAATAATATTGCAGCCTGCTCAGCGTGAAAGACCACAGTGATGACATTCTACAGAGACTGTAATTATGGAAATATTTTACCTAAAACTTATATGTGTTAAATTTTGTACTTGATAACTCTTATTCTATATGTCCGGGGATGAGAGAGAATGCAAAGAGAAAGCTAATCCCATTTCACCGCGAATTCGCAAAAAAAAATATAACAGCAGCTAGCTAAACAACAACTGAGGTGAGATGTTTCTCTCCGGCTTTTTAAAGCTTTCAATCGGTCGCGAGAGAGTTCTAATAATTTCCTTTGCTCTTGCAAGAGGAGACAACTGTTTTGATTTTTTGTCCGGATAAATGTTTCTCATAAAGAATTCTGCAGAGCGTTCTGCGTTCGGCAATATGTCGTGAAGAAAGATGATGCACATTATGTTTTTTCCCCTTTTTAAGATTCAAATTCGCATTAATCACTTTTTTTATAAATGGCACTGAGCATTTTAATGATTTTGCAACTGTCTTAGCAGATTATCTTTTAACAGCAAAGATCTTACATTTGCACCATTCCGCTTTTCCCTTGGAGACGTATTTCGAACAATGTCTCCACTTGAAGCTAAATTTTGATATTTTTTCCTTTGTTGTTGACAACGTTAACTATCGAAGCTTTAGATATCGAAAATCCATTGTTTTCACAACTAGATACGATGTTTAATAACTGGATACGATTAATTTTCTTCGGAAAGAACACAAACATAACCTTCCATCCATCGCTTCTTTAAAGTGGCATTTTGTATGAAAACAAAACTGTCTCGTAGCAGACGATAATTTATGCTTTCAAAAGTACAAGTGCAGTTAAAAACATTTCAGTGCAGAAGTTTTTTTTTCTCTCTCCTACAAAGCAAAATCGTCTAAAAAATGTGCGAACAGCCTCTGTATGCATGAGTCGGGAAAGATAATATATTTTCATTTCCATTTTATTTCTTTTTTATGAAACGAATCTGCCATATGTTTTTACCAGAGAAAAATATTTCTCAAAATGTATTCTGAATAAATAAAACATTTGCACAACTGGATTCCGATACTAAGGTTTCAGTTGTCAGAATATGGAATAACTTTTGGGAAATGATTTTTGAACAAGTACGCTAAAGAATTTAGAATGTTCTGAAACTTTAATTACTGTCATTTATCATTCATTGTGTTATTGTTCGAGAGAAAATGATTTCAATCGCAGTTTTAATTGACAGCAGAAAATGGATGAGAGTAAAGCACGAGACAAATGCATAATTACATTTCAAGTTCAAAAGTTTTGAATCTATACTTATCTATACTTTGGATACATATCTATCTGGTGCAAATCATATGGAATAATGCGTCTAATTTTTAATGATTTAGTATATAATTTTCCTAAGCCGGAAATCAATTATCTATTTCAAATTATTTAAAACTCTATAATGAAAAGTATAGTTGCAGAACAAAAGGCTATATTTTTGGTATTTTAGTATTAGTCGCTGATTCATCCCTCATAACTATATAGTCTATGTCTTTAATATTTGGAGAGCGTTGCGGGCTCCAGAAAATTTTATAATTCAAAAGTGGATGAGGAATCTTTTTTTTTATTTAATATCAGCTTCAGTCCAATTAAAGCAAGCGCTTGTCTACATTGCTCATACGTCCTTTTTTTTTTTTTTTTTTTTTTTTTTTTTTTAATTTGTCTTTTTTTTTTTTTTTTTTTTTTTTTTTGCTAACCCTTTTTCCTAGAAAGTGCTCTGGACAACTTTGGTGGTCTCGTGTTGAATTTTACTACAATTTGCATCATGCGTATACTACATTGGCTGAGACAAGCAGAAATAATCAGTTATTTCCAGACATATGATATTTTAACAAAAAATCGGGAGCATTCCAGTTATTATTCAATAGGACTATATAAAGCAAAAGAATAAGGTTGCTATTGTTCTGCTTAACCTCACTTGTCTGATATCAGAACAAGCCCACGAAATTCGTCGTGGCAGGGAGGCAAGATTTCATCTGTCGTTGACAAGAACCTTGGGCACCATGCAGGTGGCACTACGACTTTGATCAGTTCTGCTCCCAATTCTGAAGGAGAGAACCCTGGGCGGGACGGGTAAAGAATAAGTGAAAATGGCAGTCAACAATAGCTGACAGACTTTCAGAATAAGAAGCAAGCTAAACCATTTGAATGTAGCAAAGCACTGGAGGTCTATCTGCCTAAGGGGAGGGATATCTTCGTGGAAGACGTTGTACGGGAAACTGGCTCTTATTCACGTGGATAAGAACTGGGAGTTGACTGGAGAGAAGTGTTATTTAGCACAGCTCTTATTGAGTTTGGGGCAAGCTGCAGAGAATCATAATCTGATGCGATTTCTAGCCAATATCTGCCTGGAAATCTAGAAACTTATCGACCTGCGGATATCGAAGCATATGTTTCATCGCCGAAAGGCGACAATAGTTTGTTGGCGATACATGGGCGTACATCGGGTAAGCACAAGTAAGTTTTAATTTAAACACCTATCGGAATTCAATGTCTTACATTGGCAACTTATGAGTTGGCAACCACAGACTATCAACTTTACCTGATAACCAACGGACTTGATGTTCATCGGTGTCCTACGATTTTATTTTATCTGAATAATGTATCTAAATTTACTGAGGTACCCAACAATAGTTACACGTAAGTCTCTAATGACCAATGGGCCCACTAACGGCAGAGCGGTAAAGTCGCTGAACACCTGTAGTTCGATCTGGGGTTTTTGTACTTTCCTCATGTGCAACGTGTATGCAAGCCAGTTTCTCTCAAAAAGTCCTCTGCGAAGGTATCCCTCTTCTAAAGCAGGTAGCCGCGGAGTGCTTTTCCATAACCAATTGAACCAAACTAAACTGTAATAATCAGTGAAGTTTACGATGACCATTGGTTTCTTTTTTTAAAATTATTTAGCTGACTGATATAATTTTAAAAATATCTAATTTATAATCATGCTAAGTGACAGTTTTATAAATATTGATAACATTAATTATTTTAATTAATAAAAAAGTTGTTTCAAAGAAGTATAAAATCAAACCTGCTGTAAAATCGCTTGTTTTTAATGTAAAAATCGATTAACTGTTAACTGTGTAAATCGATTACTAGAATTCTAACTGATTCAACATAAATAACTGAGTTTTACTACTAATACTTCACTACTGTAAACGAGAAACTCATTCTTTCAGCTAAAAATAAATGTATTTTATTAAGAAGATAGCTAAACTTGTGCATGTAAAGACACATTAGAAAGTAATGAAAAAGTTCAAAACTCGTTCAAAATATCGATGTCATTATCAATTATATTCCTCCGTGAATAAACATAAACTGATGGAAAAAATATATCGAAGTAAATTTAAGCTTGTTTTCCCTCTAGCTTAAGCTTGTTTTAAGCTTGTTTTACACCGTCAAATAACAGTGTAATTTTATCTGCTGTATTTTGTTTTCCGTCCGTTGCTCTGTTTATTTCGCCAATAAGTAAACAGAGATCTCTAAAAAATTATTTTTTTTCCGCCATGAGAAAAACACAAACATGGATTTGGTATGGCCTTGGCAAAACAGATGTTCGAATAGAATAACAAAATATTAACATAAATATTGATAGAAATGACAATTATATTTAAGAAATGGATTGAACTCTTTTATTACTTATAATATAGTATAGTGTTAAAAATAAATTTATTTAAGCGCCAATCATCTGAAGTGATATACATCAACGTTGTATTGAATTAGTAAAATCCAGTATAAAATGTTATCTACAGGGTTAACTCTTAAGACACTTTTCATATTTTTGTAAACTAAAGATTACACAAAACGAAAGAAAAATGGCGGTTCAGTCTTATTTTTATAGTTGTATGAAAGGATGGGAAAATAACCATTCTGTCTTCTTACTTTTTACAATGCTGATTTAATGTGTATTATAATAGTTTTGATAACATGAATGTGTTTGCTTTAGTGAAATTTTAATATGACAGATTTATTAGACAAAATCATGATAAAACATCATAAAAATAAAGTAAAGAAATAGATCGTTTTGCAGTAGGAAATATATGCGGAAATATGCTCACTTAAGCAATTTAGCTTTTGGGAAGAAATAACAGTAATGAAGAAAAACGTAATCGAAACTCACTCTTAAATAGAATACATAAATAGCATAACAGACAGCGGTAAATCAGGGCAATAGAAAATAATGATTGTCGCAAAATTCCCCGCTATTTGGGTAATGATGCTCATGGAAGGGAGAAAATCACACAAAAGAGAAAAACCTAATAATTTTTATTCTAAATATTGGTTAATGGTATTAAAAAAGCTTTTACGTCTCTTTTTATATCATTCTTCCTAGTTTTTAATTCTTGCAACGTGTTCTTCTATGTGTTGTTTGGTGTAGAAAAACATTGCATCTTCTCTTTCCCAGTTTCTCAACATCTCAAACGAACGTAACTGATAATAGTGTTTAGAGGTGATTATATTTAGGCTATCAGATCTAGATTCGAATCCTATATAATGAACAGGCGTTTGTGACTATGGTGTTTTTGCAGGCTTACGGGAGTTTAAAATTCATTTAAGAGTCTTCTTGAAAAGCCTCGATGTAGAAAAAAAGTTTAAAAAAAAAAATTACACCCTTCGATTCTCCCCCCCTTCCGTCCGGCATTCTAGGTTAAAACTAAATTTGATTGGATTGAATTATTTTATTAAGGTATGGACTGAATTATTTATTTGAGATAAAGCACATAAGACAGAAAACTTCAATTTTACTTCAATAATTCAATATGGCAAATTAAATAAATGATCAGAACGATCTTCTGAAACTATTGACCTGCAGTACAGCTAAAAATCCTTTCACAGGCAAAGGGACTTTATTATTTTCACACATTGGCAACTTAGGGGTACATTTCTATCCAAATGTATGGTTTTGATTTGATTGCAGCAAAGCACTCGAAGGCCATCTGACTAAGGGAAGCGATGCTTTCGTGGAGGACTTTCTAAGGACCGTAATTTCCGGCGTATAACGCGCATCCGTGTATAAAGCGTATCCATAATTTCAAGCTGTATTTTTGAATTTTTAAGTACAGTCGAATCCGGTTAATTGGACCACCGAATAATCGGACCAGCCGCTTCTTCGGACCGAATCCTAAAGAACCGGAGCAAATCCTATGTACATAAGCCTAATATTATTCACTTATTTGGAACAAAATTCCATTTAATCGGTCCAAACAACGTGACAGCGAGTAAGAAACAGAAGCCACAAATCGGCCGCTTACAGAGGATGTGCAGGTGGTCTGCGACATATGGGAGGATCTGTAGCTGCGCTCCCCAGGAGAATGCTTTATCAAAGGTCAGGAATTCATTAAAGTGCATGTGAAGAGCAAAACCAGTGGAAGGTGAACACGCGGACCATTTTCCTTGATCTTCTACAACCATCAGTAGCTGCCATCGCGGTTATTGGTCCCACTGCGTCTCCGAGTTTCGAGGAAATGAACAATAGAGTGTCCGGCTCCACCTCAAAGGAATTCCCGCCTGTCAATTATGATTAAAGTTTACACAAGAAAACTATCATTTCACCCCCTTTTTGGGATGATTTTAATGCCGAAAGCTTTGAATGGCGAGCATTTTAGCTCCCTCTTGACCTCAACATCTTAACCCCGAAACACCAAGGTTTCTTCAGACCATTTTAGTCAGTGAACTGTGCGAGTGTCTTGTCTCCCCCGCCAAAATGCTACAACGGGACTTGACGTCGTGGTATTGATGAAATTACCGGATTGGTAAAGATTACAACTTCGAGCTTGATAAAACAAGAGAATGATCAGCGAGAAGAATGGACAGAATGTGAAGGACGAGGAGGAACTTCCAGAAAACGGAAAGTTACAAACAAGTTTCACTCTCGCTCCAAAAAAGGGATGGATCGGTGGACTGTTTTGTGCTGCTCAAACATATGAGGAACAGACAAGAGGAAGCTGTTGGTTATAGGTAAAAGCACTAAGTCTCGCTGCTTTATAGGATTTAAGATGGACAGTTTACCAGTTGTGTGTCGTGCGAACAGAAATGCGTGGATGACCTCTGAACGTTTTAAAGAATGGCTGAAGGATTGGGACAGAGAGCTATAACGCAAGTCGAGAAATGTGCTGCATCTTCTTCACAATTTTGTAGCACATCCTCATTTAGAGTGTTTGAAGAACATCCAACTGGAATTTCTACCTCCCACGATCACAGCTTTGGTCCAGCCAATGGACATGGGTATCATCAAAATTTTGAAAACCCATTATCGTGCAAGTTTGGTTAATTACATCCTTGAAACAATTGAAGAAATTTTACTGACCTCATCGTCAAAAGCCAGCGAAGTCAGTGCAAAGGTCAGCATCTTACAAGCAGTTACATTTGTGGCCGACAACTGGCGAAAAGGGAGCAGTGAGACAATTGAGAACTGTTTTTCTCACTGTGGCTTTAAGCACTTGGTTTTGGAGATGGATGCTCACTGAAAGCGAAAATGATGACGGACATGCGGAACCTCAACAAGTACAAAATTGCGAAGAATTTTTTTCCATCGACAACAAGCTTCAATGCTACGCTGAAAATGAAGATTAAGACGCTGCAATTGTTGCTCGAGATGCAGCAAAACACACGACAGCATCGGAAGACTAAGAAAGTGATGATGATGCCGCTAATAAGTTGGTGCAAGTAACAACACAGGAAGCGAGGAAATGCATTGAAACTTTGCGTCGGTATTTCATGCAAGAGGGAAATGAAGGAGTCCCATTGCTGCGTTAGATATTTGTGGCGATTTCGTTCATGTGAAATCCGTCAAGAGAACACTTCAAATCACATTGGATAAGTTCTTCAAATGTTGACTGGAACTTGATAAGAACGTTTTTTGTATTGTGCTGAGTATCGTGGAGATCGTTTCCTAGAATTTGTTTCTAAATTAATTTTCTCAATAAAAAAAGTTCGACTGTAGTTCTTGTTTGTACACGTATGTTCGCCATACGTATGTACCGCACAATAAAGGTCATAGCACATATAGCACGTTCCTTCTTACAACATAGGACATGTTCGTGTAATCAGATCTGCCGGTTATTAGGACCAAAGCGATCGCTTCCCGATGTGGCCCGATTAACCGGAATCGACTGTATATTCGCCGTATAACGGGCACCCAATTTATCAAGAAGAAACCTAAAAGCTACATGTGCAATGCTATTATCTTTTGAGGTCACTTATTCGAAGATTTGTCCTAGCCTTTCGAACAATGGTATACCGTATTAACGAGGGATAAGGGGGGACAATATGTGACTGGGTTAAATGTTTGAGGGAATAAATATTGCTGCAAAGAGGATGGATTCTATTCAATTCAAGTATTCAAAAGAATGCCATTGTATGCTTTCGAGAAAAGAGGGATATAATTTGGAGTAAGGTCTGAGAGAATTCACGGAATTAGGATTCAGATGTTTTCTCTTTCTGTAGTCATTTGAAGCAGTGAGTTTGAAGTGAACATCGAAGGTTTTCGTTGAAGTACAGTTGATCTAATCTTTTAGTAGTAAATATGGTTTCTGCCAAAGAAACACCACAAAGCTGGTTTAAAATACAAAATCATTCGCCAAGAAAAATGGAAATCGTGTTGCAGCAAGGCTGTTGGGTGTTGGTGAACGATAGAACGGACGATGATTATTTATTTGTGGATGAGATTAACAATGAAAGGGAAGATGAAACAGAAATGTGCTTGAAGGTATAAGGAAAGAAGAACATGACGAACTTTTCATGCTACCCGATAATGAAAAGTTTTTCAGTTCATAAGGTTTGTCATTTCTTTTAAATAAACAGCATAAGTAAATGCAAAAATGTAACTTTTGTATACTGATTTTTTCCGTAATTTTATTCTATCATTTTTATATCCGGCGTTTAACGCGCACATGTCAATTTCGATCATATTTTTGGTGTTAAAAGTGTGCGTTATAAACCGGAATATACGGTATATATTTTGAGTTAAATGCTCTAGATAGCAAAAATGTATTTTAAACTATTGTAATATTTTTGGCGATATCTAACTAAAAATAAAGTCGTAGTCGTATTTAACAGTAATAGATTGCAAAGAGAAATTTAGAAAGCTGAAAGTAATCATTCTTATATGTACCATTTTATAACACCATTTCTACTATAATATTATTTCTTGGAATTTTATGTATTACCGTAGTGTTTCTTTAAGTCTGCTAAGGTCCCAAAGGATATTCATACGTGCATCATCCAAGACTATTTTTAGATGCTTATGATCAAGAATATTAGGAAAGATAAAATAAATGATTTTGTTACCTGTATAATACTCTTAATCACAACTGAATTTTTTTTACATTAACTAAAGCTACATAATTAAAAAATAATATTTTTACTTCATACTTTTCAGTCTAACGGAAAAAATAATGAAAAAGAAAATCCATGGTTCCGAAAGTAGGAAAATTATTTCTTTTATTCAGCTTAGCGCCGAATTAGGCGACACCATCTTCTGCTAACACAGCTTTTCTCAAAAGTTCTTGAAAAACAGGGATCGCTTTTATAAATTAAAATGTTTTACGGACCACTTGTATGCTATGAAAAGCAATTATTTAAGCACATGTTACTACAATGTAGCTATATTTTAAAAATACAATTCCTTAAATTTTACACTGGTGTTAAGTAATTAAGTGAAAAAAGGGAAATTTATGCATTTATAATAATTAAAAGTTATCAGAATTTGAATAATCTTATTATATTAACTAGAATTACTAAATCTAGAATGGTAACCTGTTGCTGTCTTATTTGTGATGAAGCCTATTCAAATATTGCCATGGGCGAAGATGATAGCCCTGGCAATCTGGAAAATATTACCATCATAAACTGGGGCCTCTTAAGCAAGACCGCAATTTTTAGCAATTCAGCAAGGATAGCCGAACTATCCTCTTTGCCAGTTTCAATCCTCTGTGATGGCCAGTTTTAAGCCTGACTATGGTTTCAGGTATAAGTCAACTCCACTGATGTTATGGAGCTGGTGCTTTGGAATTGAATGACTGGAATTCAATGGAATTGAATATTCCCATAATATTCATTTGGCCATGGCATTTATGCCCGAGACAATGGCATGTACGTCATTATTATTGTTGAGATTTCAAGCCTCTTTTGCCAGTTTATCTGCGTTCTCGCTACCTGTGATATTGACATGCGCTGAAAACCATCGAAGAATGCAGATCTGATTTAAATTTTGAAGCTCGTTTAGGCAAAAGTAAATTTCATTGGTGATCAGGGAGCTTCCATCCAGGATTGCCTGTAGAGCTGCTTAGAGCTGAATTTGAGTCATAAAAGGCAGAATCCTTTGCCTCCGGTATAGAGGAGTTAAACACCAGGGTGCCTGCGCGCATTATGCTACTTCTTCTAGAAATAATTTTAACTTTCCTAATTAAACTATTGGATATAATTAAAAAAGTGTTAATAGCTTTTTCCCCGTCGTAACAAATTAAAGGGAGGAATTTATATTTCCGGAAAAAGAATAATATGAAAACAAGCAAATTTAACCAGAAAGCCTTGCGAGCGTGTGACATAATAGTATAAGTTACGTAGAACTGGTACTAATGGGCAGAGATAAAATACATAAAAAAAATTCACATTGTAAATAACATAGAATATATCTTAAATACAATGGCTATTTTTCACAAATAACTCTCTTGCTGGGGTTAGACATAGGTCGATTGTTATTCCTAGCATCATTGTAGTCATAATTGTAAATGTTGATAGCAGGATTTAAGATACTGCGTTGTTTTACGTGAAAATTTTAGCAAGGTGTTAAAAATAAGTCCTTGTTTGACAAATTTTTAATTCATCGTGAGTTATATTATTTCACACATACCACGAGGCATTTCGTGAAACATTCCTTTTGCTTGTTCGGAAATCGGAAGGGATCTATACATGTCAAGTTCCTCCGCTGTTAGTCGAACTTCCCGTACCAGAAGCTCGCAGATGGAGTTAGAGACTATGGCTCTAGAGCTAATTTTGTGTTAATAAATAGTATCGCTTGAGGTAGTCACAAACCTCTCTTAATGATTGTCTCATCAGATGAACCATCTGTAAAAGCGTGAAGAATCGGAAGTCCATAAGTGGAATAACCAGTGACATATTTCATAAAAAGCCACTGTGAGTATAAAGCGTCATAGACGATTGCCATGCGTAATTTCCGAATTCATTTTAGCTACAGTATAATATGCGCAGCTAATTTAAATTTTATTTTTGTCTTTTCTTGAAATCTACGAGGGCCAGAAGGGCAGGTTTCGAGAACCACTAATAATCCGCAGGAAACAAATTCAGAAATCTTAAGATTTTCCAGTCCAAGTTATATTAACTTACATTAAATTTTGGTTTAATTTAGAAATGAGTCTTCATCGTCATTTAAAGTTGCGGTTCTAAAAACCATCATTGTTAGCAACAGCATGATAGCTACAAAAATCGATTTTAATTTTTTGAAAACATCCAAAATTTGATAAATTGTAAGATTTTAGTTAAACTAACAAAGTTTTATTTTAATTTAAATCTTTCTATCTCTTCTCTGTTTCAACTTCCCGTCAGAAGAAGCGCGCGTTTTCAGCTTATGCTAATTTGAAGTAGAGCCAAGTACTATTTAAACCAGAGGTAGAAACCTCTCAGTGTGAGAAAGCTTTTAGTCTCAGATCACGGTCATTCTGTTCGACGTTCGCCTGACCAGCTAGCAGATAATTTATAAGCCATAGTGCTTACTACGTGATTGCTTCTTGAAATAAATTGAAGTGCGCTAGTATTAGTATTTCTTGCTACGCACCAGTTAGTTAGAGGCCAACTCCGCGATTTAGCTCTGTGAGCAAAGTTTAATTAAATTTCTATTTAGTTTTAGTATAAATTTATCTGATTGTTAAGTTAGGCCCAAGTGTGGTCTTTTACTTTCTGTATCCCTCCCGAGTTGGGAAGTAAATTGTAAATAATATTGATTTAATAAAAGAGGATTTTAAATCCCTTCCAAGTGCAGTTATTCTTCAGCACAGTATCTACACCAGAACATAGCTGATTTCAGCTCCCTGTTCCAGATCAGGACTTAAGGACTTTTAAGGAGTTACTTTAAGATGTTTGCTAAGCACATGCACAGAACACTCAGTCCTGTGCATGTGTTAAATTAAGTTAGAAAGTGTTAAAAAAACTTCATTGGAAAGGTTATACGGTGATCCATTCAATGACGCAAAGATCGAAATTTTGAAATAAGTTGTTTCACGCAATGGATTCCAATAGATTGATTTGCATACGCGGAGATATGTGAGAACGGTTCAACACTGAATAAAAAATAAATCTATACCCCGAATCTTGAAAGCGAAATACGATTAAATATTATATTATCTGCACGTATATATATATATGAAATAATAAAAACAAATTTAGAAGTAATGACCAGAAATTTGATGTCTTAGAATGCTAAGATACTGATCCTCACTGAATAAGAAAGAAATTAGTCGAGGCAGATTAAATCGTCATTTTGTTTTCAGTAAACATATGCAGTCATAAACAACTTGGCGCATTATTTGTGCCTATTTCAAGGGTTTTGCATTCTTGATAACTTTGCAGAAAGAAGAGAGTAGGAGACAGCAATCCATCTAGGCCAAAGCGTTGAAAGCAAGTGCATTACGTTCAGGGTAAAATCTTAATTCAGACTGAGTTAGTTTTGGTTCTCAATGCATTTTGATTGGATAATTAATACTTCTGTAAAATTATTATTAGTTGCTTAAGTTTTAGTTCGCTTTACATCATCAGAAGTATGTGAGAGTCATATAACATGGATTAATCTAGAAATGGTGCAGTGCATAGAGAGGTTACTATTTTTAGAATTGAGAAGGGAAATTTACGTTGCTAATTTGATCTTTTACATATTCTTTATTTTTATTACATATATATACACCAAAGAGCCATTACATTATGACCACCCTGTTAATAACATGTAGAACCACATTTAGCCCTCTAAACTGCCAGCACCCAGCGTGGCATTGACTCCACTAGGTGCTAATACGTAGTCTGAGGTATGTAGTACCAAGCGCTCACCAACTGCTCCTGCAGTTCCCGTATATTGCGTGGCAGCATCAATTTGGTTTCCCAGGTGAGATCACAAATGCTTTATTGGATTAATGTCAGGTGAATTTGGAGGCCAAGACATGACTTGAAAGTCACTGGAATGTTCCTCAAACAACTCCCTGATGATCCGGCCCTTACGACATGGTGCATTATCCTGTTGGTAACACACAACCCGCCGAAAATACTGTTGTCATGAACGGGTGAACCTGGTCTACAACAATGTTCACGTAGCGCGCAGACGTCACAGATTGTACTGGGGATTATGGGTCCTAATGTGCTCCATGAAAACTTTGCCTCCACCATAATACCCCCGCAACCGGCTTGTCTCCGTCCAACTGTGCATCCGAGAGCCAGGGTTTCGTTTGGAAATCGGCGTATTAGCACACGCCAGCACGGAAATATTGATAAAAATAGTTATTGCAGGTCTGTTCCTCGTGCGATACAGTGAGATAAATGAACAGCTACTTTTTGAATAAATAAATATTTTTAAAATTAAATAAGAGCCTATTTCTTCTGGTGAGTTAATATAAGACAAAATACTAATATCATAGAAAAACATTTGCTACCATTTTGTTCAGCTATTACTACAGTTCATTTTAACTGTAAGATATTATGTTGTGTATGTGTTAATTTCTTCACCTAATTAAAGCGAATAGTTCTTTTTTTTTCTAAACTAATAGGTCGATCGTGAAACTGATTCAATTTTAAACTGAAATCTGTATATCCAGAGCAGATTGTAGTTTCCTATAGATTTTAGGATAACTTTAATGTTTTAGATATTTGTAAACTTTTAAATTTTAATTGTTAACTCTTCGAAGTGTTAGACTGTAGTCTGAAAGTTTTGGATTTCAATTCTTTTCCGCTGTGCTTGTTAAATTGAAAAACAAAATAAGTCCTGTTTTATAAATCAAACTGTTCTTTTATAAAACTAGAAATTTCAAAATAATAAATGATTAATTATGTCTATTGATTAAATGGCACTAACCATTAATACAGTATTGTGAAGGCACTAACCATTAACACAATATTATGATAGCACTAACCATTAATACAGTGTTATGATGTCACTAACCATTAACGCAATATTATGGTGGCACTAACCATTAATAAAATAGTGTTGCTTGCGTACACGTTCGGAATGGATTGAATGCACACACGTCCGATGATATATTAATAAAATTTATTTTGTCTAAAGAAACACTTTTAGATTCTGGAATTTTTCACAGAAATACTCATACAAGTGTTCACAGTATCACAGAGTACAATCAGTAATTGCACTTCAAACTACCAAGAACGTTAAACCCAACGCAATGCAAAGTGCTGTAAAAAGAATGCTAAGCCGGAGATATCTCACAGTACTCCGATCTCACGGAGTTAATTGAAATAACAACTTCCAACAACAGAAACAGCATCTACTCAGAGCAGATGTTCTCTCCACCTTACATAATTTTCACCCCGTCTCCGAGATATTGCTAGTACTTTCTGCTTCTCGAAATTTTTGGAAGGCAATATGAGTGTCGAATTACGGTTGCAGCTAATATAGTGATGACTTATATTTATTCAGTTGCAATACTTATTGCGTGATACACTGACCTGGTCAACGTGTCGCCAAATGGTCGCCAACTTTGGCGGCCAAACAAGTCGCCCAAACCGTTGCCAGCTTGATGAGATGCCATTTACTCAATAATAAATGGACTTGCCCCTGAATTCTTACTTTTCCGGTATAGCTTTTCTGTCTAGATTTTTCATGTTACTTTACACAGAAACATACAAAAATTTCACGTATAACTGCGCTAAAATAAATGTTAAATTGGAAAAATTAAGTCTTGTTTCATAAATTAAATTGCTCTTTAGTTTATGTCTTCAATAGAATAAAAAAAATAGTAAAATTAGGAATTTTAAAATACACTCACGTTTGTGAAAATTGCAACACCATGAAGGACTTACGCGAGTGAGCTGAAATTTTCAGGAAATGCAAAGTAGCGCATGATATGCAAATGATTAGAATTGCAAATCCGTAGCGCATGCGTATGCTGAGCAGCGCCCTCTGAACGGCTGATGGATCCGAATAAATAGACGGCTGTAGCGAGGCGTGTATGGTTATCGGTGGTTATCTGCTAGTGGTAAACGTTAACTCAATCTGTACTTATGCCTCGTCGACGAAAGAGAGCGAGATTTGAACAACTTACAGAGTTTGAACGAGGGAGAATCATCGGCCTTCGTGAAGCTGGATTGTCGTATCGTGCAGTAGCCTCTCGTGTGCAGCGTAACAGCAGCACAGTGATGCGCGTTTGGAAGCAGTGGACGGACGAGTGTCGGACAACTCGGAAATCCGGGAGTGGACCCCGAAATGTGACGTCAGCTCGCGATGATAGACACCTGGTCCGCATGGCGCGGACGGACCGTACAGCTTCCTCTAGACAATTGGCAGCACTGTGGTCAATAGCTACAGGTGTTTCATTGTGTGCTTCATCAATTCGTAGACGTCTGCTGCAGTGTGGACTGCGCGCACGGACTCCTTTATACAGGATCCCCCTAACGCACGACCATCGCCGCCTGCGGCTACAATGGGCCAATCAGCATAGAGACTGGCGTGCTGATTGGCAGCATGTCGTGTTTTCTGACGAATCCCGCTTTAATTTGTGGTACCATGATGGCCGCATTCGTGTCAGACGCTATGCCGGTGAACGCCACCTTCCGGAGTGCATTATCGAACGCCACAGTGGACGAACACCCGGAGTTATGGTCTGGGGCGCCATAGCATATCATAGACGATCTCAATTGCTACGAATTGTGGGCAATCTGAACAGCAACCGGTATATCCGTGAAGTTCTACAGCCCGAAGCTGTTCCCTTCCTTCAAAGCTTGCCAGGCGCTGTATTTCAACAGGACAATGCCCGCCCTCATACTGCTCGGATTGTTAAATCCTTCTTTGCAGCGCAGCAGGTACAGCTTCTTCCTTGGCCTGCGTGTTCCCCGGATATGTCGCCAATTGAACATGTGTGGGATGTCATTGGTCGGCGTCTTGCTCGTGATCCTCGTCCTGTTGCGTCTGCAGACGAACTTTGGGTACGCGTACAAACGATATGGAATGCTCTTCCTCAGTCAGACATTCAAACTTTGTTTGACTCCATGCCACGTCGTGTAGCAGCACTTATTGCGGCGCGTGGTGGCCACACAAAATACTGATTCTGATCTCTTGTTCTTGTTTGTTTGCTTTGAACATTTAGTCATTTGTTTGTACCACTACCACTCAACTGTGTATTAAATTGCATTCAATTATGACGATTCCTTCTTGGTGTTGCAATTTTCACAAACGTGAGTGTAATAAATTATTAATTAAATCTATTGATTAAATGGCATTAGTCATTAACACACTTTATAGATATTGTATTAATAGTCAGCGTCATTTAATCTCGCCTTTAATTCTGGGATATGTAATCCCGTTTTACGCATCTGATACATTTGGCACGAGGAGGAAAAATTGTATTTATTTGGCAACCTTTACTAAAAAATGAGTCAAAATCCTTGTTTCTTTATAAATATTGACGTATGGTCACGCAAATGCCACGTCAATTGAGATTTTCGTAGAATAGTCTACAGGTTTCATTGATTGCGGTAACAGTATTCCTTAATTAATGCCTCGCAGTAGAATTTTTTTTGAGATAGGATCAATGTAAAATCATTTCACTTTTCTCAGGGTAGAAAAACGATAATGTATCTTGGTGCACTCATTTAAAAATTAATAAATCCTTCTTTTTGAGGGCTTGATTTACTTACTGTTATTTTCTTCATTTCGTTTTGAGGTTTGATTTAACTTACTTGCTTTGATTTGGTTTGTTGTTTTCTTTGTAACTCAGCAGATATTGCTTGCAAATGAAAACTAATTTGCTCGCTACTCGCTGAAGCCATACTTACAACTCGCTGCTCACTACTCTCTTTACATCTTAAACTTTCCCTTTTTATATTTTTAAATAATTTGAATGAATGAAAGGATAAAACTCCATTTAGAAAACAAAAAAGCTGTCCTATTGTTTTCAATCAAAAGTGTCAAAAAAGGAAATTAGATATAATTTAAAAATTTTGGAACATTTAATTTGTTAGGTAAGTAAAAACACCATTTTTATATTTTGCCTACTTATGATATATTACTATGTGTTTTATGAACTATGCAGAAATGAATAAATGGATAAGCTATGAAAGAAAAGGCAGCAAACAGCTTAATATCGGAAAGCAAAGGTTACCGTAATGGGACTCAGAGTTATATTCTTAAACTAAATGAAAGAGACAGTATGATGCGTCTTGCCCTCCGTTCGCCTTTGCTCTGCGGAATACCAATGTATACGAATTTGTTTTATATCAGTCTCAGATAATAGATCAGGAAAAAGGAAGTATTATCCGGAATGGTTTTCTATCTAGAGTTACAAGAGTAAACGTTTTCCGACGCAAATGAGAAAACTGTTTTATAAATTATGACTACCGTATATACCCGCGTATAAGTCGATACCGCGTTTAAGTCGACCCCCCCCCACTTCGACATAAAAAATTCGTAGAAAATAAGAAAGTCGACCCAATCGAGAAACTTCGAAAAAAATTTTTAAATGCTACATTTATTCAAAATCATCTTAGGAAAAAAAAAGGAAATATACGATAAAAAATACCTTGGTAAATAAACAAAATCAAAATCCTTCAACGTCCGATTCATGATCAGATTCGCCAAACATTTCATAGAACTCTTCTGTCGTCATTGGCTCGTCATCATAGATATTTTCAGTCTCGAACTCTGTATTGTTACAATCACTACTAGAGCCTTCGTCGTCATCTTCACTTTCAAAAACAGCATCATCTTCCGTGCCGTCTAGTTCGTTGCTAATACAACATTTTTTAAATGATTTTATAATCATTTCAGAGGGTATTTCGTTCTAAGCATCTTTAACCCACTGAGCAATTAATGTAATATCGGGCTTTTTAATGTTGCCTCCCTTTGTAAATGTTGGTCGACCGGAACTAATCCACTCAGCTCAATATTTTCTAGCATTTACTTTGAAGGGCTTATTGAGGCAGACATCTAGGGGTTGAATGACGAATGTCAATCCTCCCGGAATTACGGCCACAGTCGTTTTTAGGTGTTTTGTCACTTTTGTCACTTCTTCAGAAAAGTGTCCACGAAAAGAATCGTATACTAAAAGAGAAGGTTTTTTGAAAGCTGCTCCCGGTCTTTTATCCCACACATTTTTAAGCCAATCGACTATTCCGTTAGCATCCATCCATCCCTTTTCATGGGCGCGAACCAGCACACCTGATGGAAACACAACGTTTTTCTGGGGCCGAAAATTCTTCGGTTTAATCGAAACTTACTCTAGTTAAAGTATGAAACTCTGTGATTAGTTCGTCACATAATTTAAGTCATGACATTACTTCAAGAATGTGACTTATTTGATAAGTCGTCCAATTTGAGTGCGGGAAGAAAACAACTGCCTTATATAAAGAAATTTTTGAATTTCCGATTCTTTTAATTTTTTATGGTCCCGCGTATAAGTCGACCTCCCACTTTGAAGTCTTTTTTTTTTGTCCAAAATATCTTGACTTATATACGGTATATACGGTAATTAAGTATTAAAAACGAATTTTAAACTCATTTATATTAACGAAAAGTATTTTGAAGCTAACATTTGTTTTCTGTTATAACTATGAACGATTCCACTTCAATTCCTCTTCAAAAGCGCCGTCGTTTTGTAGCTGAGGATGGTGGTTCGGTAAAACCATCGAAACTAGTCCTGTGAAAATTTGAAAATATAACGCTGATTTTTGTTGTTTGATTTCTAAATTAATATAATGAAAGTAAGTTGACCTAATGGAATAATTGAGATTCATCATTTCAGGAATGCAGAATTTCGTGGAAATTATAGCATCTAAAAAAAAGAAGAAAAAAGAAATTGTATTACATTAAAATTACTAAAATCAAGATAATTTTTCATTAAACTTATACCAAATTTTTTATGTAATAAAAACTGTGTATCATCATGCTCAGAATGGGAGTGTTTCCTATAATTACTCAGTTTATATAACGAATTTTCTTCCTTCACTATTTTACTGTAAATATCGTATTGTATATTTTTATCTTATCATTGATATCTCTTGATTCCATACTTGAGATGAATTACTCCTTAGATTGCATGCCACTCATAATAAAAAAATATTCAATTTCAGTTTTTGGCCTCAAAACGATGAAATATATAAAACAAAAATTAACAGAATGCGCTG
This sequence comes from Stegodyphus mimosarum, assembly GCA_000611955.2. Classification (NCBI taxonomy): domain Eukaryota; kingdom Metazoa; phylum Arthropoda; class Arachnida; order Araneae; family Eresidae; genus Stegodyphus; species Stegodyphus mimosarum. The sequence goes on from KK112761.1 coordinate 281,592, forward strand.
CATGCGCATGCTGTTACCAGCAAGCGCAGAGAGTAAAAACTATTGACATCACAGAAAAGCCGAAACGTGAAAAACACGTAAGTATTACTAACATATATTTTCCATATTCATTTCGATCTTGCGCCGAACATCTTCGCAGGAATACGTAGAATTATTGAAGCAAATACAAAATATAATTGACAAGTATTTAAAATGTAAAAGCAGACCAAAACCGGGAATTTTACTAAAACAACAGAATGAACGCGTACTAATAACAATACAGGATGATTCGGCCTCGCAATGTTCCATCTGATTAGTTCTCTAGCTGCACCTATTTAAGTTCATCTATTCTAACTAATTTTTGTCTTCGTTCTAAATAAAAGTCTAGCTACATTTCAATGGGATAGATAAGAAGTAAAACATATCTTTAAAGTTTTATTAAAATCTAAGGATTTAAAAGACATTAATTACAATTAAAATTTAACAAATGCCAGTTATCATTACTTGCGGGACTTTAATAATTTAATAATTACACTCTGCACATAAACACACACACAAATAAAATAAAATAAGTAACTGCTTAAAAAAATAGAATAGTTCTGTACCTCCAGTTTTACTGGGACGAATGACGAAATTTAATTTGCTTTTTTCATGTCTCGAAAGCGAGACTTATATATATATATATATATATTAGATTTACATATAGCTTTGTTCCAACATAGGTATTTTGACACATAATCAGACTTTTTCTGAAATGACATACCAACTGTTTCCATATTTCTATTCTGCGACTCAAATTGTGCCTAAATATTAAATTTTATAAACTTTGGTAGAAATTTATAAATTCATTTTGACGCACGTCATTTTAGGCCAAAAATACTTCACTTGGCGAAATTCTTAATTTATAGTAACGTATTTCCCTTTCCCTTTTCTCATTGCGCACGAGCGGAAGAATAGGAGCATCGTTCCTTCTTTCAAATAATTTCAATAAAGTACGAAAAATGTTTAGCGTTATTATCACTTATAACAAATATGCCAAACTGCAAAAAGCGCCAATATATAAATTCCCGTCTATCACGGGACATTTTGAATAAAAAACTCTAACTTTTTTGCAGGTATGCTTAGAAATATATCTAATTTAAGGGGATTGTAAAAATGCTATAATTGAAATATTTTTCGAAAAATTGCAATAGTGTAAGGTTTAGCCTAACTTTATTAACAGTTATTTTAAGTTATGTTTTTTTCCTTTCTAGTTTCAGCTTATAATTTCCTCCTAAAATGTTATTTCGGAAACGCATTGAATGCAAATGAGTACTATTGTCGATGTTTCACCAACTTCGAGAGAGAGAATCTGATTTCCTGACTAGCGCGCGTTTGTCTTTTTGGCTACGTCTCTCTAAGCTATTGCCGCTCGGCCATACTTTAGGCCCTTGCTTGGCTTCGCCGATTTAATTAATATTTAGTGGCCAACTACTTAGAATTGTTACTACTTAGAATAGTTTCGGCTATATCTTTCAGATACCTTAAGCTTAGTTTAGTTTAAATTCATTATTATTTAAGTTCAAGCCCAAGTGGAGGCTTTGTGTATACTCCTAGTTAGGAGTTGATTGTACTTATTCTGAGAAATGAAGGGTAGTTAACCCTTCTTAAGCCGTACGTGTTTGTTCACACACTTAAGCGATTATTCGCTTGTTTGTGGGGTTCAAAGATTGAACACTGAATTAAATAAGTGAAACCCCCCAGTACAAATTTAAAAAATAAGTCATATATCGGCGAATTTTATTTCAACTGAACCTAAATTTCGAACTGTGAAAGAAGGAATCGAGTAAGTTTTATAAATAAAGAAATATTAAGATATATATATACATATATAATACCCCATTCAAATAATGCCGAGGAGCTAAATTTTGTGGGCTAATTTTTTGAAAACTACCCAGGACAGTTTTACAGAACTTGGCACTTTCGCATAATTTTTTGTCGCAGAATCGAAATGTGGAACAAAATTTGTAGGTGATTTCAGACAAATAGATGATTTAGGTAGACAAATTCGTAGGTTATCTATGTTTGAATCCTATATATAAATATAGTATATATCCTAATTAGCGCTTTCGTGATACGAAAAACACTATTTAAATTTCATCAATCGGCCCAGTATAACGAGAGATATAGAACTGTCTTTTTTTTGGGGGGGGGATGAAGTGTATAATACAAGAGCCAGCTTTCAAAGCCGTATAACTCGGTTCCATCTAAAGTGTATTTTAGCTTGCAGCTCAAGCAAATACAAATTTGCATACCAAATATATATGTTGGCTATAGGTGGACGTCTCAGGGTAAACAGCTTTACAGGCTGGTTGCCATGGTCCTCTCCTCAATTATAAATATGCCCGTTATTTGCATTCTGAGCATTTTGATGATGACTGACAAAGGGAATAGAGGGTACAGGAAAGAATCACCATAAAAATAACATATTAGATAGAATAAATCTATAACTACAATTACTATTTAGATTTTATAACACATTTATGATCATCGATTATGTCTTTTACTAAAAAAATGTATTTTCGAGGGATGAGACACCCGAATTTTTGAATCCGTCGAATCTGCGAGAGGGAAAGGCACTGAAATTAAAAAACTCGACATATATATATATATTTTATTATTATTATTATTATGACTTTTTCGAATCCTAAACTAAAAATATTTAAAGGACTTAACTCAAAACTTTGGAAACACTTCTTTACTGAGGTCTAAAGGAAGCATTCGTTAAATAAATAAATAAATAAATAAAAATGGGGTTTTTGCAACTTCAACAGACTTCGATCACCAACATCACCTAGCGGTGGCTATAAGTGGTATAAACGTTTAATTTTCTAGAGAGAATGTAGCCTTTCACATTGAAGGTTTTTCCTTTTTAGCTCTTCAAGTAATTCTTCCTCTTCTCTGTTTGCTTTGATTTGAAGTAATTCAGTAATTTGAAGTAATTCGTATTTCATTTACTGAATAGTTTCTGTATCTTTATATAGGTGTTTTTCAAAAAAACTTAATTTCGCCTTTAAACGCATATTTGGTTATTTTAATAGCAAACTTCTTTTAATATTAAACAAAAATCTTCTCCTTTATTTTCTGATTAGTGTAAGTAGTATATAAAGCATTCGAGATATTCGAGATTTGGAGATTTCGACAGGTTCTAGAAACTTTTAGGATTTGTCTCGAGAAAATTCAGGATTCACCCCAGCTCCACGATTCGTTTGTTTATTACTTTAAAATTGCATATTGTACTTCTTATGTGTATAAACATGAATAAAGTAAGGTAAAATGAAATGGCTAGTTCAGTTCAAGTGTAAACAAAACTTACTGCGTTTTAATTGATGCTCTATTAATGATACTTGTTCAGTTTTAAATGATGTAATTAGTATATAGAATTCTGCGATATTTGCCACTCGAAGTACCTGTCTCGTGCCTTTAAAAACAGACATTAAAGGATATAGAAGAAATCGACCAACTCGTCAGATCTATCACTTGAAAACTCTTCGCTAAGATAGCCTTGCAAAACTTGCCCTAATTCACAGAAAATGGAAAGTATGATAAATATAAAATTTTGATCATGTTTAGTTTCGGTTTGATTTATGTGATTACGGTAAAGCCTCGAGGGCTATCTGCCTAAGGAAAGGGATGCCTTTCTGGAGGACTTTCTAAGGGAAACTGACTGGTATACACGTTACACGTGAAGAAATCCACGAAAACGTCCGTACAGCCAGCCCGTTTGCGGGACTCGAGCCTCAGACCGAACTACCTGTATTCAGCGACTTTACCGCTCGGCCGCAGCTGATCACGTTTAAGTGAAACATCTATTATAATTGTAGCCGTTTGGGAAACAAGAAAGATACGCTAAATAAAAGAAAAATAAAAGAAAAGATAGATTATTGCAATAATTTGTGTGTTTTCTTTTAATCCAATGGCGGGCACTAGCTTTTTTTAGCACTGGCCACGCCTAAGACCAGAAATGGTGGCCATTCAATTGTGGAGGCACCTAATAGGCGGCCACCGTCACATCTTATGAGGAGACAGACAATTTACATCCATGCCTTCTCCTGTATTTGAGGCTGGGCCCTTCGGTATCGCAGTCGGCTCCCCCAACCACTGTACCGTCTGGGCGACATAATTCGTGAGCAAATTTGCGCAATAACCTATATAATCTCTGTCTTTCTCATTTTTTCTACTTTCTACTACTATTAGTCGAAAGCATGGAAACCTTTGGATCCATTTCGCATATCGTTATTGCATAATCATAGCAACAAGTCTAATCATGTTTTGTTTATCCAAAAACACGATCTGGTTTCTCTGCTGTGTTACTCGAGTTTTAATAACTATATGATACTTTAAATTTAAAGTATTGAAACTAATATTTAAGAGCACCAACTAAAATTCTTCTGTAAAAGAGTAGTTAATTCTAAAGTGTTAAATATTATTTTAAACTGTTATTAAATTTCGGATCTGGCAACCACTTAATCATTATCTTACTAGTTACGTTTCCTCGTAAAACTGCCATGAAAAAAGATAAACGAGATGTTTTTAATTAGAGGATAAACACAAGAAAATTAAGATTACGATGTTTTAATATCGATCTGTTTTTCATTGTATAATGAAAACTCTAAGCTCTAAATCTGAAGCGAAATTTATGCGAATAAGAAAAGAAGCTTAATCGAAAACACATGATTCGGAAACAATTAACAAGTCCTGATGAATTGCCTTCCAACTCCCTAGTGTGTCTCGTTAATAGTATTAAAGCGACATCTAGTGGTTTAGTTTAATAGATATGTTTATACTTTTTTCTTTTTTTTTCAAAATTTGGAAAATGTAAAAGAGAGCATTTCTAACAGATAAGGAGAGTGTTTTGTAAATTAATGTTCGTTATCTCTTTGGGTTATACAGTTTCCTTTACTGTTGCAGAATAAGTACTTCCCAGCGTATTATCTTTTAGAAAGTTACATCTTCTACTTATTTAGTGAAAGAAGAAGGCATTATATATGTTAATGAATTTATTCTAAAAACAAAAAATATTGGGGAATTACAATTAATTTTTGCGGAAACATGCAAATACGTTTATACATTTAATCATGTGACTTTTTTTTAAGTTCGACTGACAGTTAATATCATTTATGTGTTCTATCGAACCGAAAAGTTACACTAATTCAGAAAACGTGAAAGAGAGTTCATAAGATAAATCGGTAAACTACAAATCAAACTTGTGGGAGTGACACCCGCCATGTTAACTCGGGGAATATAATGGCAGTTTGTACTCGTCGGAGGCCGCAGTATTTTGTAATACTAAAAGACATTTTTTCCCCCAATGGCGGGCTCTAGACGTCTAAAGCGTTGGCCACTACTAAGGTCTGAAGCAGTGGTTACCTTATAAGGTATTCTCTCCCTCCTTTCTAATGCCTTCGTGGTGTAACGGACATACACTCGGAGCGTATTCGAGAGGTCCAGGTTTGAGTCCCTGCGACGGAATTGCTCCTTTTTCGGTTTCCAGCATCAAAAATATCAAATGTGTCTACAGGAGCGCCCGAGCTAAAAGATGATAGATGATGATTCTTCACCAACAGGATTTAGCGATTGGGTCCCCCTACCCCCAGGGGCCCTTTAAAAGGCGGAGTATATAAGGTATTTTCTCCCATTTTTCTGCATGCCTTTGGTATAACGGTAGCACACTTTGCGCGTATTCGAGAGTTCCAGGTTCGAGTCCCGGCGAGGGCACTGCTCATTTTTCATGTATTTCTGCTTCAAAAAATCCTGTCTCTTCAACTTGAGTCACCTAATATCTGTGCCACCTATAAATACTCGTTGTCTCCTATGAAGGGATGGATAAATTACATCCATGCCTCCTTCCAGGATTCGAACCCGGGCCCTTCTGTGCGGCAGTCAGAGTCGCTAATCATTTTCACGTCTGGGTCACATACTGAAAAAATGTCGCCTAAATTTGTTAATGTTATCGTCAATAAGTGAATGAAGTTTTTTGTGTTTTTTGTGCCATTTTAACTTCAGTTGTAAGCCACTAGGAGGGACAGATAAAATGTTAAATTTCAATGTGTCTCCGTGTGCACGCTGACTTTCGTGAGGGCGATAACTCCACAATATAAATTAAATAACACTGGATGAAATATGTTAGGTAGGCATACTTATTACAATAATTCAGTAAGAGAGTTAAAAGAATTCCAAAGTTTCACTGACGGCAAAGCTATAAAGTGCTGAACACTGGTACTTCGGTCCGGAGCTCGAATCTTGGCAAACAGGCTGGCTGCATAGGCGTGATGGAGTTTTTCTCAATATGCAATGCATGTGCGAGCCAGTTTACCTCAGAAAGTCCTTCATGAAGGCACATCTTCCCTTAGGCAGATAGCTTTCGAATACTTTGCCATAATGCAATAAAACAAACCAAATAAAGCCATTCCAAAACGAGTTAACCTATTTCTAGTATTGTAATTTTATTTATATTCATTAGTTTTGAAATAAATAAAATATTCCAACTCAAAGCCTATGGATCCAGGCATACTTGACTCTAATGAGTTTCTCCTCTTAAATTTTCCGTGAGCTATACGAAAAGCATTTAACTCATCGGTCGCCATGGGGGTCACCAGTGACCAAAATATGGTTATTTGAGTACCTCTGTGGGAATTAAAAGTCACACTCTCTGTGCCGACGTGACGCTTCATCATATTGCTGCGATTCGACCGGAGAATATTATTTGAAAGAAAATAATATACGCTCATTTGTGAAAAAATATGTGTAAAAAATAACTCGTTATGTACAAACGTGATTTTACTGATAAAAAAATAGAAAATATCAAGATTGCAACATAGCAAACGTAATTCTGGAACAAGCAAACAAGAAGCCAGCCAATAACATCGTGTTTTATTAAGACATATTAAAAAGTAATGCTGCTGAGAAGGACATTGGGGGACATGTTGCCACTTTTTTGGTTTTATACTTGGCATACTTTCTGTCATCATTCGTAACGTTATCTTTATACCAACCACAGCACCATTTTCTTATTATTTTGTTATTTCATTAACATCGTGACGGGCATTGTTGGCGATTACCAAAAAAAAAAGTTAAACACAAATGCTCCAAAATAATAAAATACTCATTATGTTTATTTATCCTCACAGAATAAGCCTCAAAACCAACAGTCATTTTTCAAACAATTTTTATAAAATCCTTTGGCATAATCAGCCATCTCAATAATGCCAAAGCAATGCCATTACAATTAGATCGTAAAATTAGAAGTTACAATTTTATACACAAATGTTAATATATAAATGTTGATATAAAATAAGATTATTTCAATAGTATTTTGTATTTCGTCATCGGTTCAAGCATAAAATTCTCTGTTGCAAAAATATGCTAAGTTTAATTATTTCTTTTTAATAAAATAGGCAATTTCATCCTTACAGACTTCTTCCAGATATGGATTCTTAGAAGCTTTGTAGCGGTTCCTGCCAATGCAGCCTGCTGATAGTCATCAAACTAAATGGTTCATAAAACTTGTCATCATGAAACACATCCCTTATGATTCCCAAAAGAAAATAAACAAATAATCTAAACAGTTTTATTGGCTTACAAATTATATGCTCCATTTTGCTTTTGCCAAAATCATTTCAAAATTTCTCTCCAAGGCTGAATTGAAATTCATTCAGGTTGTTTATATTTCCCTCTCTCCAAATCAATATTTAAATCAATATCTTTATCGTATTATATTTTCATCCATAAATGATGTTACTTCTTTTTCTCACTTTCTCTTTCTCTTCATTACTTTGTTAGATGAGAAACAAAAGTTTTTTTTTTTACTTGTAGAAAGATTTCATTGATCTCATTCTGTTTCTGGAAAAATAGTCACCAACTCCGAAATAACAAACTAAGTTGACTACCGCTCATAACCTCATTTTGATAGGGCGGCTGTAGGGGGAGGATGGTATTTTTGGAAGCTTCCAGAAAGATCGTTTTAGGGTTTCAAAATTATGTTTAGAAAAACTTTTAAAATCCTGAACAGTTGATGAGAAATTTCCAAATATCACCAACTTAGCGACAAAAAGTGTCTCTGCGACGTAGTACGAAGGATTTTTGTCTCCGTATTCCATTGTGTTCAAGCTGTCCGTACATTTCTAAGGTCAATCGACTCCGAATTAAAAGTTCTACAAAATTCGCATGAGGTAAACACATATACACACAGAAAATGTATCCAAATCCAGGATTAAATAATATACGGAATAACTAAACAACAAATTACCATACAAGTTAAACCTAATAAATAAATAAAGTACGTAAAAACAAAACATAGCACGAAGTACATAAGTAAAGATAATATGAATAAATGAAACATATTTGCAACAAAATAACGTTATTTTATCTGATTCACGTTACAAGAAGTACTTATTTACATTCATGCAAATCTCATAACATAACGTCCCTTCTTCATGTTGGTTTCTTACAACGTGTTGGTCATACACAACCTCTAAAGAACACATAATTCTCCGAAAAATTAAAAACAAAATTTAAAGTTCTTAACTCTTCCTTCTACAAACATTGATAAAATGATAAAAAGAAACTTTGGCAGCCTTCTTTCATAGCTGCAGTAACCCAAAATTCGTCAGAAATTTTATGCGCGGGAGATATCCTTTGCCAGCCGTTGAAAACGTCGAGTCCATTAAGCCAGCGACGAGTTCAGAAAAAAAAGAAGAAAGAATAAAAAAATATGCGACCATAAATTTTCCACAGGACGCTTGTGCCTACTTTATATTTCGAATTGTCGGGCACAGCTGTTATTATGTAAAAAGAGTCCGAGAAAGAACATTAAGCTCAAAATTCTAGTGCTGCAACTTTTACAAAGTAGTTTTCGAAATGAATTTTTCGTTTCCTGTTTCCAGATTGAATTTCTTCGGCTGTGCTGGCAACAAGTTAGGAAGCAAGAGTGCGAAATTAGATTTTTTCCTTTCGATTCGGAGATTTTCTGTACTTACAGAAGTACAACATACAGAGAATTTCCCTCCTCTGGGTGCATTTTCAGCATATAGGAAATATAAGTTTATGCTCTTTTTGAATGCACACCTTTTTTAAAAAAATGGCAGCTGGTGGAATAACAAGTTTATTTGAGAGGGAGTGTTTGCCAGTAAGATGTCTAAGAAAATGGCATTTGAAGTGAAAAATAAATCCATTTTACACTCTAATACATCATATACGTTGTTTAAAAAGATTGTGTGAGGAAATAGTCTTACCTTACTCTCTTTGTAGTAGACCCATGGTTGTAGTATAAAAAAATGAATGAAACGAGCTAAACTTTTAAATTGAGAGGATTTTGGTATCTTGATACCTTTTAGTAGAAATGCACGAACCTTAAGACTTTATATCTGCTTCTTAACAACTATGAGTTCCGAATGCAGATTTCTGAAAGAAGGACAGATGAATATAAGTATATAAAAATCTGATGTATACACCACAATGACGTTCTTGTACGGAATATCCAACTATACGCATTTTTTGCTGCATTTCATTTAAACTTATTTCCTCGAATTTCATTAGATGGATTTCTCATTCAATTAATTCGCTTCTCACGTCACAGCAAGGCAAAAATAGATAAAACGTCAAAATGTATTTATTAAAAATTGAAAAACATAGAAGAATATAAAACGTGAAATATAGCTAAAACAATTATAAAAAACAACTTTTACAATTAAAATTAGAGTTTCTACGCAAAAACAAGCAACTCGGCCAGCGGGCAATAAGGCAGATTTTTCGGTGCACAAAACTGAAAGTTTACTTTGGTCCCATTTGGCAAAAAGACACTGAAGGTGCAGAAACTGATTTAATTCACTGTTCTGCTAAGTTTCAAATATAAACAAATATGCCTGCTATAGTAAAAAATTAGGCTTAGACGGGCTTAAACTTAAATTGTTGATAATTCTACAACTACTGCATGCATATTAACTAAAGGTATAAAAATCTTAACCGGAAGATAAGAAAAATATAATTCAATCATTTTTAAAGTAAAAAATAAAATGCACAGTTTTCAACGTGTAGGAGTAAAAAAAATAGCTCACAGAGCCGGTTAACTGAATGGGTATATATATATTCTTTTGGTGCGGCCTATTGCAACCAAAAACGGAGGTACACAGTTACATGTTATAGCAGTCCTATTTCAAAGTTCCAAGTCTACTCTTTTCTGAGTTATGTAAGATACATACATAGAAAAGTACGTAGGTACAGACGTCACGAAAAATTATCTTCCGAATCCATTTAAAATCAGTTTTGCAATCCGTTTTAGGAAAAAGAGTCCTTTATTCTGTTGTTACGTACAGATGTCACTCAAAACAATCGTTAAATTGCATTCGATTGTTGAAATATACCTGAAAATTTTCACGATTACAATACTTCCTTTACTTCGTACAAGGAAGTAAATATGCTCTTCAAATTCCAGTTTGCACAAATGCAAAAATTTCAAACTAAATTTCCTAACATTATTCAGTATTCATACAACCCTTAAAACCAAGTTTCTGTTGTTTAGTTTCAGCAAGAAAATTAGTTTAAATCTTATGATTGTGACGGCTTTTGAGGACAAGCCATTTAAGATAGTACATCGCAGGTAGATTGCTGATTCGAAACCAATAGCGGGGATTTGAATCTTGAATAAGTCTAGTTACGTATATGTGTCTGTATTCCTTTGTCGCTAGCTCAATACCTGTCTACCCTGTGTGGTGTTCCCTAGGCAATGTTCTCTGTGATGAGATGGATAAATCATAGATAGATTCCTCTTTTCTCAATAAATGCATTCCATGGTTTGTTACTTTGGAACAAAGGCCACTTCAAGGCCATTAACTTCTTCTTGCTTACCCCCCTCAAACAACTTCTGAGAAAGAATTTTATAATTTGCTGAAATCTTTTAACTGTGCGGTGATGAGGAAATACATTCTGACCGTAAACGAAGGAAAGCTCAGTGCGCCTATTTTTTAAAATGAATTAAAGTGTCTGTTTTAAAATAACGTATTGTAGCAAGTGTTCGACAGTTTGAAAAAAAAAACAGGAAACAGAATCTCGCAATTATTACGTACTGAGGAGCTTAATATATCTTAAATAAAATATATTTATTAACCACAATAAGGATAAAACTGCACATAAAACTTTCAGCGAGATACATATGGAACGTATTATAAGGTTTTTCTCCCGCTTTCTTGGCACGGGTTGTAGTGGTCAGCACGCCCGGCGCGTATTCGAGAAGTCCGTGGGTTCGAGTCCTGAGAGGGCATTGTTCATTTTTCATCTCTTCTGCTTCGAAATAACCTAATGTCTCTATAGTGGCGCCCGAACTAAAAAGGTGGTGAATGATGATTCCTCACTACCAGGATTTGGCGACTGGGTTCCCTAATCCCCAGTCGCCCTTTAAAAGGGAGAGTGTATAAGGTATTTCTTCCGCCTTCTTTGCATGCTTTTGTGGTGTAGTGGTCAGCACGCTCGGCGCGTATTCGAGAGGTCCGTGGTTGGAGTCCCAGCGAGAGCATTGCTCATTTTTCGTCTCTTCTGCTTCGAAGTAACCTAATGTCTCTACAGTATGAATAACAAGTATTATGAATTATAGTAGTTAGAAATATTATTAAAATGTAAAATATAGAAAGCAATTGTTGAGAAGTATGTATAGAGCTCCTAAGTCTCCCAGTTGAAGCAATGTAGGTTTTAATAACAAATTAAATGTTTTATCGGTCCGGCGTATGATTTCTGAGATCTGGCGAGGCTTTCATTTGTAGAACTGATACAGACGGATCAACACTGAGTAAGATGGACACGGCGTGGAATCAACTAGTACCAGTAGATAATCGACACTAGTATATGATCCATACGTTACAAAAATTGACGACATACTAAGGAATAAGAGGATTAATGCATACTAGTTAGGCGAACAGAGTCGTCACAAACATGATCAAGAGATAAAGGCAAGATCAACAGGATTTCACCATTAGGCATACAGGTATAGTTCTGCCCCAGTTTTGAGGGAGAACGTCCCAGGGAACGGTCTGAGTGTCCTCTACCCCCTCTTTCCTTATAACCAACCTCTCGAGAGGAATTTCGGTTCGCTGTGCCTTTACAGAACACCTACGATATGTTTGGAGGGTACTTAAACACTTACGTGCAACTAACAGACACTAAATAGTTAGGTTAGGTTAGGTTAGGTATAAGTGTAGGGGGCCACCTATTATTTACCCTGGGTAAGTAGGTATAGGCCCCTTACGCTAGCTATCCAGATTAGCAAAGCTACCTGGGACCCACGGTGCCGTTTTGGTGTAGAGGTGCTTCTGTTGTCTAGAGCAAGCGACATCACAAGCTCTGCCACTGCTGGCGGCGTCACTGTCTTATGCCAATGTCTACTTTGGCTGCTATTGCATGTTCATCATACCTAGTCGTTCATTGTTTGTAGATTCAATCTATGTGTTTAATTTGGTTGTTGATGAGCACATTGAATTTTTGGAATAATTGAATTACTCATGTAAGTTCGTAGACTAGCTGGTGTTTTTAAGTGCTTCTTACCATTTATATGACGATTTGAACTATATTGAATTGTTTTCATTATTTGCTGTGTCAGCTAAAGATTCGAACATTAATCATTGGAGGTTATTCTTTAATGAATGAGTTGGAGGATCACTCTGTGTTGCACAGTTCTAGACCCTTTGATGCCAGAGTGTCCATTATTTGGGATATGCGCTTCCTCATATGGTTATTATTGAGTGCGCATCTGAGATACGGATTCACATCTTGGTCTAGTCTTGGTCTTGTTAGGTGCAGATTTGCTGTTATGGTGCACGTGAATAGGTAGTGTTCTGGATCTCCCCTCTGCCCACATACACAAAGATCTGAAAGTGTGAGAGATTCCTCTTGTAGAAGTATGTGGGGATAGGGCCGTGGCCTGAGATCAGCCATGTTATTTGTCTATTTATGACGTTTGGGGTGGAGCATATTTTTGGATACAGGTCGTATGTGCGCCTGCTCTGTTCAGCGAAGTCGCACCAGTTCTGCCATACTTTTTCAAAAGAGATTTTGAGTTGCATCTTGAGGTTGAAGTCCGTCCAGTTGATGCGGCAGTCAGCGTCACTAACCACTATACCGGATGGGTGGCGCTTTAGTTCAGAAGGTTAGACAAGTATAGCAAAGCGCTGGAGGGATATTTGCCTAAGTGGAGGGATGCCTTCATGGAGGACATTCTAAGAGAAATTCACTCGTATGCGCCGACGTTGCCCATGGGAAAAGCTAAGGAAAAGCCCATGCCGCCAGCTCGTTTACCAGAATCCGAACCTTATACCGAACTACCAGTGTTGAGTGACTTTACAACTACTGGTGAGGCCATCTCGGGAATTTATTTATATCTCAGCGAAGTGATATGAAAAGGCCTGAATGATATTACATTAATACGTTAGCGTTAAATGTCAGAATACGCTTGTGATGCTCTCGGGTACACGTTGCTTTAATTCTTAAGTACATTAAATTTTTTGCAATACTTCATTATATACGATCTGTTATTTAAATGCATTACTAAATTGGGTACATTATTAAGTTACATAAATATATTAGCTAAATAGTTGAATGTTTAATTACAGTAAGACACTTGAATACTTCAATATATAAAAGTTATTTACACTAATTGTTTGAGTGCTTTACATGAATACTGGTTATAAACTTGAACTCTGGTTTTACATTTGAATGCTGGTTATATGCTTGAATACTTGATTGCAATAAGACACTTGAATATATTAAACTTATTTACATTCATTATTTCAATATTTAAATGTTTAATGTACATGAATAGTGGTTATATGCTTGAATATTTGATTACAATGAACATTCTTGAGAACATGAATACCTTAACCTACATACATTAATTATTTGAGTACTTGAGTGAGGTAGCTAACATTTATATATATATATATACGTTAATGTTTAGATGTATAAAATACTTGAGTACTATTAGCATTTGGATTATAAAGACATTAAATTCCTGAATACATCCATTACTTGAGTACAATAATTAAACATTTGAATACATAAATTTATAGAATTTGGTTACTTAAATACGTCATTGATTCAATGCTTAGATATGTTAATACTTTTTACATTAATCAATTACTTATTTACATTACTTTTACAATTTATTGGCACTAGTGATGCTGATTGGTGAATTATGTTACACATTTGCTCGCGCAAACACTACAGATGAGTTCTATGAAGACGATTGACAGCTATCTTAGTTCTTGGCCACAATATCCAGTTCTGATGATATTAACAGGTTAACGATGTTGTAGATAGTCTGTTGTAGGATGGAAAATATTCGGTTTTGCAGAAAAAAATAAAATTTTAAACAAAAGTACTATTTTAAGTAAATTTGACATTTTGTTGTCATTTTCCACTAATAATTGTATCTCAATAGCCGAAAATTATTTGTTATTTTAGTTTCATTCTTTTATTTGCATATTAAATAATTTAATATATTATAAGCACTCACAAAAACATTCTAGAATGCACACATGCATTCCCGAAAACTTGGGGATCTAGAAATATCTCGGAAAATGTTATTTAAATCTCAGATGGGGAAAAGTGCATAGTTGCGAAAATGCTAAGAAATATATTCTAACTACTTGACGCCATCGACAGAACAGCTGGCCCACTGGCTTAGGTGCTCTTCCGCATGTTCGATCCAGTCAATGGAATTTTAAAATCAAAAGCTTAGTACTATGTCCTCCGGGAATTGATTACATTTAGAGCTTAGTGCTGTGTTTTCCTGGAATTGGCTATATTAAGTGAGGAGTACTGAAAGAATAACACGAGAAGAAAATGCTTAGTGAGGACTGCTGAGACTAACGGGAAAATGCTGACGACTACTTGTCTTGAGCACTACAAGGTTGCTGTCGCTTGCAAGGAGGTACTGTTATTGTCAACTATAACTTTGTTCATAGTTATCATGCGTACTGAATACTGGAGCATCATATAGGTGACAGCTCCCCTTTAGCTCAGTTTTGCCCCCTAATTTTGAGAGATAGCTTCTTAAGGGCACGGTTCAGAGGGTCTACTTCTTCCCCTACCAACAACCCTAAATTTTTAAAATGGCATATTGCTCATTTGTTCAACGCGTGTAATTTTTCAGATTTAATTTAATTTATTCGGTTATATAGAGATGATAATAACATTCAGCACTTGTTGTTAAGTATGTTAGGGTGTGCAAACTATTATTCTGTTATCAGGTACTTGACACAGGCCTTTAAAACCATATTTTCTGACTTAATAATAATGGTATAAGTACTTATAATAATATCGTAATGTCAAGTGTTTAATATTGTATGAATTATATCAAGTATGCGTGATTAAAAATAAAACAGTGATAAAATATTAAAAAGCGACTATCTGTTTTAAATTGTTTAATTTTTTTCACTGTATGAACGATACATATTTTGTAATTGCAGAATACGGAGCGTGTATAATTTATTCACAGGACAAAAATATGTTTTAAATAATACAGAATAAGAGATAGGGAAAAAACTAAATTTTATTCGATATTTCAAAGAACTTTATATTAATATTACTTCAGCGTGTGCAAAATTAGTTACTCGGTGAATGTCAGTTCTGTTCTCGATTTCCCATCAGATGTTCTTAAGCATTTGAGGAGTGAATGTAGTTGCATACATGCTGATTCGATTTTTGAATTCTTCAATGATGTGAATCGCTGCAGCATGAATTTGGTTTTTCAACTATCCAGAAAAGAAATCGAAAGGAGTGATGTTCGGAGAATGAGGTGGCCGCAAAATTGTTTCCCCTCTACCAACACAAAGACCTAGGAATGTTATTTTCAAGGAAATCACGCCAATGTGTATCCCAGTGACAGGTGCACTATTTTCTGAAGAAACCGATCATTACCACAGATCCAGGCTACAGAAAATTCCTTATGAGAGACTCGATTATGAAGTTTGATTTGCTGACAAATCTGCAATTTATACACAGTTAGTTTCAATCGTTCGTGAATAATATTATGAACATGACGAGACTCTCGAAACTGTTTCAGATTTAGTTTTTGAAACTTACTTTTTCGTTGCATGACGCCATTTTGTCTGTAAGCAAACAAGTTCCCTGTTGCCCTTCACAAATATTAGACCAAATTAATTCTTTGAATTAAATATTGTATCGATATAAATTATTTCCGATTATTTTATGTTTCAATTTAATTTCATTAGGAAGTGATTGAATTATGGTCAGCCTGTAAATTAAATTATCTTCCAGCGCCAGACTGACAACAACATCTCGGAACTGACTACTAATTAAGAGCTATTTGCTGCAACTTTGTCAAATTTTATTATATTGGTAAATAGAAAATGTAATAGCAGTTGTTTGCGTGAATGATTACTGTCGCAAGATGACATAACTATTAATATATAACTATTAGTATCACTGTGGCAACATGGCAGCGTCGCGTAGAATCAATAGCCTGTATGATTGAATAACAACATCCATCCTTTGCCGTTGTCGGTTCTATGCAGTTAACCTAAAACGCAATAATTTAATCAAATAAATAAATTCTAATTTATGCAAGTTGCTAATTACAAGCCTTGAGTATAATGTCAATATCTACTCTAAGCCCTTGTCAATTTTCCACTGCGAAGATCTGTGTTGATGGTACGCCGAGTCGATGAAAATTTAATGTCGACCTTATACGGAGTCATTCGTATGCCAGTAATTATCACATTATAATAAAATTTCTTATTTATCTCTGTGGTATGTTGATAATTTAGTATCGGTTGTATGTCGGTATCCATTCTAGAGTTGTGCCGTGTCGATCTTATGCAGCGTCGACTCTGCGAAGCGTCGATCCTGTGGGATGTGAATAACGCGCAGTGTCAATCCTACGATTGTAAGCTGGTAATGTGATGTAACGTGAAGCAAAAATTGAACAGCTCGATGACAAAACGTTCTCATTTCAGAAGTTTCGAGAACGTGAAGATTTTCCAAAAGACTGCTCTCCTGCTTTTCTGAAGACTCGTCCAACACATTATTACATGATCTACACGGTTACAAGAGGTCATTCAACACACAATACTCGCTTTTACTCATTTACGGCAATCGCAGTCCGAACCAAATCTGAGATAAGAAGCAAGAAGAAAGAGAAAGAAGAGAATAAATGACAACCTAGTAAAAAAAAAAAGGAAGAGCGAGAGAATCTGTCTGAAACCGTAGTCGATCAACTTTAAGTGAGTGGCTTTCTCCCGTCACACTCTCTTTCTCCATTTCTCTGTGATCAACGTTCCTTTCAATGGAAGAAGGGAAGTTATCGGCGCGAAAAGAGTTTTCCGGAGAACTTTTATTTGATGTGAATTGTGTCAATACGCTCGAGACAAAGAGTTAGATTTTCCGAAGAGCGATAAAAGTTGCCTTGGTTCCGACGTTCAGCTGAAGATCAGTCAATCTCCGTAGACATGAAAGATAACCTTCTTCAGCCAAGGACCTACGGGTACAATCGATGGGCAATTATTTGGTAACGAACACTTATTTCGTAATGAAAAGTTAAGGAGAAGAAGGTAAAATCTAAATGAAATGTGTGCCGAACTATTATTTGGATTCATGGGTACATACCGAGGGCCCGACTTAGCCTAACTGGGGCCCGGGGCAAAAAACTTCTTTGGGACCTGCCTCTGTTTCACTGCTTCAGTAATGAAGAACTGAACTTTATGGAGGTATTTAAAATTTTCACCTCATTGTAGATAAATAACAAGAAAATTGATTAGAACCTAAAATAGCTACAAATTCCTCCTCAATGATCAGACGACATATCATTCTGTCCATTTTATTGATTTTCTGACAATTCTATGCCATAATTAAAAGGATATAGTACATCTAAAACATCTAAAGTGATAAAATTTGACAAAAATGCTATTTACATGCATAATTAGAAATTCGATGCAACAGAGAGATATTTTAAATTGTACAATAATATAACTTTAATTTTGCAATTACATACAATATTGTTATGAGACAATTTTGCATGATAAATCAATATTATGTAAAAATAGATCTTATAATACTTACTATCTTTTTATAAATTGATACTTAAGTTGTGTTACGATAGATTTCTTCCTATTTCTTTTTCTGTTTTTTTTTTTCTAATTTTACTTTCTGCAAAACTACCAATTACATCATCATAACCAACATTAGATGATAGATTAATGAAGAAGCTAACTTAAAACTGATGGATTTTACGCTGTACTGATATTTTGTTTAAAAAACATTAGTTAAAGAAGAAAACGTAAAATAAACTTTCAATTCGATTTGGGGGCTCCGCTCTGATGTGAGGGCCCAGGACAACTGCCCCGTATGTCTCTGCCTTAGTCAGACTCTATACATACCTCTTTCCATTCGTTCTAAAACGCTTTCTGTATACTAATATTAAAAACCTCTTTTAAGAACACACCCAAGTCAAGAACTTTCTCGAATTTCATCTCAGTTTAACAAAGAAGTTTTAATTGGATTTACTGATCAAAGACTCATGAACACTTGCAGTTCCATCAGGGTTCAGATGCCGACAAAGCGATTGTTCAGTCATCTTCCATGTCTAGGGTAGAATGCTGTATATTTTGATTGATAGCTTTAAAATATCAGCAGTCATTTGTTTCTGGGAGATTAAGTGCCGCATTTAATAATGCGTAATGAATTGTTTTTTAAATATTATTCTGCAAACATTATCGAAATGAGTAAATATATATTAGCCTTTCTCAATATTTTTAAGATGAAAAATGGATTTCTACTCTTCAAAGAATATCGGAATAAAAATCATTAAAACTACAGTTTATATATTTATTTTTTACTACCAGAGTTGCTTAGTCTCAGTCTTCACTTTTTTGTGCACATAATTTTTTAAAAAAAGAAACTTGTTATAAAATTCTATCGCCATGTATTATTTTTTAATACAGCAAATGTAAAAAATGCATGGCAACACTTAACACTCTACTGGAAATTCTAAGCATGAAGAACTTTATCAGATGAAGGATAAAGAAAGTAAAGCTTAATAAATCAAGTTAAAATGAAGAGAAGTCAATAATTAAAAGATACATAGTAAAAAAAAGTAAATAAAATCTGAAACCTTTCAGTTTTACAAATCTTTTTTTTTTTTCTTTTCTTATTAACGTTTTGTGTGTTACCTTTATTTATTAAATATCATGTTCTTCGCCATTAAACCACATAAAATTCAATTTAATAGCAATATCAGAAAATATTTAAAAACAGCATATCTTTAGAATTCCGATGCACAATCTCGCGCGCTAGAGATAAAAATGTTATTTTCAGTACAGTGTTGCCACTGTTTGCTTTGAAATCTTTGAGTTTCTTAATAAAAAATTTGTTAAAAATTTTACAAAATATGAAATAGATAACAAAACAAATTCGAAATGCGGGCGTCCAGGTGCCCATGTTGGGTGAAGGATTACGTTATTCAAAATTTAATGACTCTTGGTACCATCGTTTTTTTACAATACGAGAAATATGCATACATTCATGCAGATTCTTCGTTATTTAATTTCTTTAAATGTAATACAGGGAGATAATATTTGGTGGCAGCAATCTGAAAAGTGAAATGGACAGTTATGGTGAAATGGCGCAAAATGCCATTTCGAAACTAATAGCCCTTGTGAACTATCGTTCTTTGGGCTGAAAAATTATGTAAGTCATCTTACTAAGAGAACACAGCAGAAATACAGTGAACTAAGAAACTACTAAAAAAAGTAATGGACAACACTTAACACTGTAACGGGAATTTTAAACGTATGCTTTTAAAAATTTTGTGAAAATCTTTTTGCTGGTGAGTTTTATATGCTGTAAATGTTAAAAAAGTAGTGTTTGATAACAAAGTTTAAAAGCAATGTGTAAGTCACCTTAAGAAAACTGAAGGTTTCTGTTTATTTTGAAGCTGAACCTTCTGTTTATTTGATTATGGTAAAGCATGCAAGGACTACCTAGGGCAGGAATGGCGTTTTCAGGATTTTCGAAGAGGAAACCGTCTTGTATATAGGTTGCACACGTGAAAAACCACAAAACTTTCCAAGTAATCAAGCCGTTCTCCGGTATTCTAAACAGGACTTCAATTACCAGTGTTTAGCGGTCTTTACCATTCAGCCAGGGGTATGGGAATCAAAACAACAAGTTGTTGCTAATCCAGACGCTGTAAAATCTTCTATTTATCTTTAAAAATAAAATAATAAATAGCTTGTAATAAAAACATTCATTTAAAAACAGTATGCTTTTCTTCATAATATTCTGAAGATTTCCATTGGAACATGTATCATTAGCATTTAATTATACCCCATTATACATGTCAAAAATTAAGTTTTATTTATTTTATATTGTAATGAATAAAACTTAATTTTTTAACATCGAATATTATTGAATTCCGAGGAAGGCACAAAAGGCAAGAAAAGTTTTCGCGTTTTCAAAAATTTTAATAGTCTATGCTAGTAACATGCATAGTAACTCCGGAAATAATTCTGGCCCGCTTGTAGCCGAGTGGTAAAGTCGCTGAACACTGGTAGTTTGCTTCGCAGTTCGAATCTCGGCGAACGGGCTGGCTATGTGGATGTTTTTCTGGTTTTCCCTTGGGTAGCGTGTTTATAAGCCACTTTCCCTTAAAAAGTCTTCCACCAAAGCATCCCCCTCTCAGGCAGATAGCTCTCGAGTGCTTTGCCCTAATTAAATAAACTAAACTAAACCCGAAAGAATTCTTCCTAGAGTTAAAAAAGCTTATGTTAAGATTTTTGAATATACCCTAAAGGTTTTCGGCTTTTACTTACGGAAATTTTATAACAGAAACATTTCTACTCTTAATCGCAAATCAAAATATAGCTTCAATTAAGCAACAAGAATTTCGGTAACAATAAAAACGTTTCTAGAGCACGTTGTACATGTCTTAAATATATTTTAGTACAAAAGATTCAAGTCTTAAGAACTGCTAAAACGATGAAATCCATGAGCAAACTGATAATTAAATTTACAGTCCTTCATTTTTCTATTATTTCATTATCAATTCGCATTGTGACGTCAAAACAGAATCCATTAAGCTTATTCTCCTCAAATGCACACAGTTTGTCCATTGCAGCAACTGCAAAAAATTTTTTTGTTAGTTTAAGTTTTGTGGCTTGAATTCGATTCTTAATCTCTGAAAATTTTTAAATTACGTCGTAAGTAATCGGCTTTCTGATTTACATTTTTTTTCAATCTCTTGGAAATGGAAACAAGAAGGTAAAGTTGCGAAATGGAAAGGCATGTGGAATGCGTGGGTTTACTTTCCAATCATCTGCAACTAGAAGGGATTTGCAAAACGTTTCAAAGATAAAATTTTTGAATAATTTTATAAAACTTCCGAAACAAAATTCATCCTAATAAAAAAATTCTACAAAATGAAAGAAAAAACTAATAACAGATTAAAAAAAATATAAATAAAAAAATTAAGGGAGGTTATTATAAAGAGATAATCAAAACCGATCGGCGTTCCAAGGAAGTTTTTTCGATGAAATCATTAACATCAAAAAACATCTGGATATGTTACGCAAGTGTCCAGTTCAGGACGTAAATAAATGGGAAAGGGGTGGTATTTGTCCCTCCATCTTTGTCAGTATTCTCAGCGTAGCTTTATCCTAGCTGTTGAGAAAATCCTAAACTTGCATGCTTCTTCAAATTCGTTCTCAGTATCCTTATATTACTGTGGGAATGAGGCTAATCAATGTAAAACTCGGTGCACATGATCATGAGTTTTTTCGTTGACAGCAGTTTCTTTGACACAAAGTCCATCTTCATCAAAGCACTACATACACATATAGTACAGACATAATTGGGACGGAACACCAAAAATTCACCATTCGTTGTACTGGTGTAGTCTCACTGTACCACCGTTTTGATGGACCCCCCCCAATGTGGGGTTCGAGGGTCTGACATCCATGTTTCCCGATCATCGCATCACACGAAGCAACTTTCGGTTCGCCATATATTTCACGCGCTCGGGTTCGAATCCTGGAGAAGACAAGGATGTTATTTATAATCCTTGTCTTCTCCAGGATTCGAACCCGAGCGCAATGATACAGCAGCCAGCCTAACTGCTACATCGACCAGGGCAGCTGAAATTCCGATGCTGCGGGAGGAAATAGAATGCTTAATGTAAGAACAAACGGAAATACTGAACACATTTTCGCACGTGCTATAAAAGCTACATCATTTATGCAATTGCTCTGGCTGAAAACTTCCTAGAGTTTCTGTAAAATCCATTTTAAGAGAAAATTGGTGTATGAACGAAATCAGAATCTTATAATAAGAAAGTTTCATTTTTAAAAAGTAAAAATTCATTTTAAGTTTTGAATAATATGTTAATGGAGCTGACATACCTACGGGTTATAAAGTCGTAAAATAATCTGGACGAAAATGTGCGTCGTAACGAAAGTAAACAGATCATTCGTTTTCTACCAAAGCTCACTAATATCGGAGTGAGTAGACTGCTGAACGCTGGTATTTCGACACTGGCAAATCCTGGTGAATGGGCTTAGTATGCCAGAGTTCTTATAATTTTTCTCCTTGTGACGTGAATACGATCCAGTTTACCTTAGAAACTACTGCACGAAAACATTCCTTTACTTTTTCACAATACGAATAATAAAATGCAATCCATTTTTTTTCAGTACTTTCTTGTTACTTGGAAGAGTCCAAATGTCCAAAGTAGGAAATGCACAAAATACTTACATTCTTAAAATTTCTGCATGAATACAGCGTAAAATACGAGTCGATGAGTTTACTGCATATGAACGTATTGGCGCAAATGCATTAACGATATTTTCCCTCCTAAAATGCCTTTTCGGAGTGAGAATAACTATCTTATATGCAGAGTTTGTTAACGGTGCTTCTCGGTTAACGAACAGCAAGTTTAGGTGTGGCGTGCAGAAATAAACGGCTTACCATGACCGAGCGATAAAGTCGCTGAACACTGGTAGTTCGCTACGAAGTTTGAATCCCGCGAACGGACTGGTTGCTTGGGCCTGATCGTGGTTTCCCCATGGGAAACTTGCATACGAGACAGTTCCCTTTAAAAGTCCTTCACGAAGGCATCCCTCTTCTTAGACAGATAGCCCTCGAGGCTTTGCCGTTAATAAATAAACCAAACCAAACCAAATATAGAAATAAACGCCGTAACTATTATTGTATCTTTCGTAAAAACCTAAATCTTATATACGTATATGGGATTATTACAACGCGTAAATAAAGGGAGACTTATAATTCATCGTAAGTATAGATGAATAGACAGCAGTAAATCCGCTATCACATCTACTACCCATACGCAACAGCGCGTCCGCCTACCAGCGGCTGAGCGGTAAAGACGCTGAACACCGGTAGTTCGGTCCGAGGTTCGAATCCCGCGAACGGGCTGGCTGCATGGGCGTTTTCGTAGTTTTCCCCATGTGTAACGTGTATACGAGCCAGTTTCCCTCAGAAAGTCCTCCACGAAAGCATCCCTCCCTTTAGGCAGATAGCTCTCGTGTACTTTGCCATAATTGAATAACCTAACCTAACCTAGCAACAGCGCGTCGAAAGAAACATTTCCGGGAATTTTCTGTTACGGTGTATCTGATTGACTAACTTCTGCGAATGCCAGTTCTTTGGGAAAACCCTGCTCTAAGCGAAATATTTTCGTCTAATACGGAAAATGTCCCGCGTAGCTAGGGGGGACGTAGATTACAGCGAAACATATTTCTCCTAAACTCTCTCCTCATTAGATGTGATAATCTTATAACGGAATGCACATGAAAAACAAAAGAGATTGCCATCCAACGCACGGAATTCGCTAATATACTTACTATTATTTGCTGACTGTATACTTACTATTATTTGAAATGATAACTTTCATTTTCGTTTTAGATCACAGCTATTTTGATATCATATTTGACCTACACGAAGATAATTATGCTGGCATTTACAATATTTCTTTCTGGGTGCCAACAGCAGGCATTATCACATTCACCGATGAGTCCTTTCACCTGCTCTTTCTTTTAAAAATCAACTTCTCCACATCCTTAAAAGTAACTTTCACCTATTCTTAATCTTTTATGTTATAAAATTTCTAAATATTCAATATTTTATTTAACAGTTGCTTCCTTGGATTACACAGTTTTTACGCTTTTAATAAATCATTTTAAATACAGCACGAAGTTCGAAATTCGAATGTCCAAATATCCAGAATAATCTAACATCCGAATCACCAGCAATCTCCGTTTTTAAATAACTATTTTTATGCTTTAAGTTTGCACATTTAATATTTTTGTCATAATAAAATATATGGAGAGTCCCGATTCTTAATTTCAGTTCAACAAGGACCTCAACCGGGCGAATCATTATTTATTAATTTTTTTCTTTCATCACCACATGTCTATTAACAGACTGCAACTTGAGAAATGGCTCACGCAGCGATGGGAAAATATTAAAAAAATACTAATGATTAAATCACTAATAATTAATTACTAATAATCACTAATAATTAAATTACTAATATTTAATTACTGATAAATTAATCAGTTACTAATAATTTAAAAATTATTAGTAACTGACTACCAAAAAGCATGGTAAGCTTTTATGTTGACATTACGCTTGATGATCTTTCAGACTTGAACTAACTCGAATTGTTGAGTGTGTTGACGAAGAGAAATTTGACAGAAATTTCTTTCCATATAAAAAATAAAGAAATAAATCTGAAAACTTTCAGAATTTATATTACTCCCAAAGAGGCATTTTTTAACGTTTTGTGTGTTACCTTTATTTATTAAATATCATATTCTTCGCACTTAAATCGTGAAATTCAATTCAACAGCAATATGAGAAATAATTTAAAAAGAGCATATCTGCAGAATTTCCGATACACAGCCTGACGCGCCGAAAATAAAAATGTTTTATTTTTTTTTGCCGCACAGTTCTGCCATTGCTTGCTTTGAAATCGTTGAATTTGCTAATAAAAAATTCTCGTTAAAGTTTTAAAAAGTATGAAATAGATAATAAAACAAATTCCAAGTTTAGGCTTCCAGATGCCCATATTCGAGTGGAGGACTGCGTTATTCAAAATTTGATATTTCTAGGTACTTTTGTTTTTTCGCAAAAAAGGGGGAGCCGAAGGTTTCCAATTAATGTAATTTTTGTGAGAAATGTAAAAGAAGTGGCAATAAAAAGGTGATGGAACAAAAGCTTTTCATTGAAATGGCAAAGCCCCTATTATCGATCAATTAATAGATGGAGAAATCTGTAATATGGTTCTAATTCCAGAAAATATTGCTACCGACAGTCAAAGAACGTATTCATATACATTCTTTGCTATAGTGAAAAAAAAGTGAAAGAGAGGTTGTTGGACGAAAAAATGTTGAATGACAATTTAGTGGGAGTTCTCGACGCGGCAGCTGCAAGATTTGAACAATAGGGAAAGTATTATCAGAAACACGAATCAAATTAAACATCTTACGTTGAAAGAAATGTTTAATAAAACAAATAAATAAATATTGAGCTTTTTTCGGAAGGTGCTAAATTTTGATTCCCTTAAAGTTAAATGCTTCATTATTTCATAAATCACTATTTCCTGTTTCTTATTTTATAATTTCCACATGCCATAACTAAACGGTTGATCCAACATTCGGAAAAATTCCAAATCGGAAATCGTCGAAGTTCCGATGATTCCGAATCTCGGACTTTGTGCTAATTAAAAAATATATGTATATATAACTCAAAATATTTTAATTAATTCCCATATAAATTTTAATTAACGTCCATGCGCATAGAAAACCTTTGCTTTTCCTGTATAACAGATTAGACACAGATTCTGAAAAATGCCGCATTGACAATCCAGCTCAATATTCGCAGTTAGCAATTCAAACTCGTATTTTCCATTTTTGTCGCTAAATGGCAGCAGAAGTACGCATTTAACAATAACAAAATGCGAGGAAAAATAAAACCAAGTCTTATTATTCTTTTGAATTTTTGGTCAGAATGCAATTTTTGTTCCACTAATAGAAAGAATCCTTTGTAATTGGTCCAAATGATCCAGTTTGTTATACCGAAATATGTTGTTCAGAATACCGTATAGCTGCGAAAATTTTTTTGGCGATCAGAGTTTACCTAGATTTTGCAGTACTTGTTCAGAAATGTTCACTTTGGTTTTTCAAAAGTTTAATTAAAGAAATCTTCTATTCCTTGTCATTAAGTGACACACTGACGGCACCACGCCAAAGTCACGAAACAGCAAATTCATTATTCTGCAAAAGCGTGCGTTATTTATACTTTTAAAAAGAAAACTTTTAAGAAGAACTTTTCAAATAGAGCGCGTTTTCGTTAGTATATCGTACATCCCATTCGAGGATTTTGAAAAGAAGGTCTGGGACGTGTTCTCCATATTTGGGGATGACATCTTACTCTGGCCCTTTGAATAAGAAAAGAATAGAATTCATGTCAGCGAACTCGGAAAAAGTTCATCTTCTCTAATATTTCCATTAAAGAAATTCGACCATTTTATCATTGTTATTTATTAACAAACTGAAAAAATCAACATTAATTTTTAATATATGTCACCTGCGACAAATAAAGATGACGTATGGAAAATCAGACGCATCGAAAAATTTGAATCACTAATTTTAATCACTTTGATTTGCATTCAATTGATAGAAAATCTACTCTACGTCAAATAATTTGTGACTCATCATTCAAATGCATGATTCTCGGTTCTCGTTCCTAGAAAGTCTGTTAAGCATCTTTAGGGATAACATCCATGTTGTAAATCACCAAAGGCTATCGTGAACCACTCGAAGTTTTTCCCGCTATTCATATGTCAAATGACTATGTCGAATATTCGTAAACCAAAACGGCATAAAAGCAAGGAAACTGCCATTTATTCTCTTGGAAAAATGTTTTCAGTGGTTCTGTGTTAAAAAAATAACCTTTCAAATCTTCTTTATCTCTAGTATTAAATGTTGAAAAATATGTACAATCTGTGAACAACAAATACGGTGAATGTATTGCTACATACGGTGTAATTCGTACTGTTAGTATAACTGGTTGGTGGTCAAGCCAGTCAAAACCGTGGTCTATCAGTCGTCGTTCGTAAAGTCATATGGTTGTCCAGAAGTACAGTTTGTGTGTAAGCATTGTGGAAGTAAGATGTAGTAGAGGAACGCTGTTACAGGTAAAATGGAGCAACGTTTTTTAAAACAGTGTGTTACTACTGACCGAAATAAAAAAAAAATTATCTTCCGCATGCCAGTGTGTTGCCTTAGATATTTATCTTTCGAATTCAGTCACGAAAAGTAACTATTTAAATCTAACGCCGGAAATAAAATGCATTAGATGCAAAAGTTCTGGCATATGTATCTGATATTGTGCTCCGACAACTAACATGTATAATCAACTGAAAGCAAGAACTATAGAGCAGCTTTCTCAATCAGAAAATTCTAAAATGCGTATACTTTTACAAGAATTACAGTTTGGAGATCAAAGACCGTCGCAACTTTTATTTGAAATGAGCAATTTATCAGCTGCTAAAATAGGCGAGGAAGTATTAAAATCTATTTGGTTTCAAAGACTTCCAATTTCAATTCAAAAGATATTATCAGTATGCAGCGATAGATTAGATGGTTTGGCTAAAATAGCTGATAAGTTATTGAGATATCTGGTTACCCACCTGAAACAGCGATTGTAAGTTGTGATGCACTTTCTCTTCAAACCTTGAAAGATGAAATCATGGCATTGAAAACAACAGTAGAGCGCACATCCCGTAGTAAATTTCGGCAACGTAGTGAAAGCAGAAAGAGAAATTCTAGCAAAACAAGAAGGCAAAGCCATTATGTTAAATCTCAAACTCACGATTTGTACTGGTATCATAGCCGTTTTGCTCACAGAGCTAAAAAATGCATTTCCCCATGCAAATGGAAGGAAAACTTTCAGACGCCACTGTATTAGCGGCGACGGATGGTAGCCAAGCGTACTGCCGTTTATTCATTTTGGATAAAAGTACCGATTTTCGATTCTTGATTGATAGCGGTGCTGCAGTTAGTTGCATTCGTAAAAAATTTACAAAATGTAAGACGACTCAAGATTTGAATTTATATGCTGCCAATGGTTCACAAATATGCAGTTATGGCACAAAAAGCCTCGAACTCGATCTTCGTTTAAGAAGACGATTTCCCTGGCATTCCATTATTGCTGATGACAGATTTTTTAAATAAATTTGGAATTTTGGTGGGTATTAAAAATCGACATTTGATCGTTAACCTCACCAATTTGACTTCTAAAGTATACAGGGCTCTAGGACCTTCTTTGGGATTAACTGTCATTTATGACAATGCTCCTTATAGTGAAATTTTAAACAAATTTCAAGAATTTCAATCCCACAGTAAGTGCAAGGTCAATTCTTCGTAATGTACAACACTGTATCGAAACTAAAGGCTCTCCTGTCTATTCAAAAGTCAGACGACTATCACCTGAAAAATTAGAAGCTTTAAAAAAGAAATTCAAATCCTTAATGGAACAAGGAATCATTCGGCCTTCGAAAAGTCCTTACGCTAGTCCTATACATTTTGACAAAAAACAAAATGGTGATTGGAGAATTTATGGTGATTTCAGGAAATTAAATTCCATTACCTTGCCTGATCATTACCTTTATCACATATGTGATGACTTTTCTCAATGTTCAACCAAAAAAAAAATATTTTCAGCAAAATATATCTGGTCAAGGCTTGTCATCAAATTCCAATACAGCAATCTGATATAGAAAAGACAGCGATAATCACTTCCATTGGATTATTTGAATACACAAACATGACATTTGGGTTAACAAATGCAGCTCAAACATTTCAAAGATTTATTGATTAAGTTTTACGAGGATTAGACTGCTGTTATGCTTACCTCGATGATGTACTCATAGCATCAGAAAATGAAACCTTCAAAAAGCCGATTTGGAAAAGGTGTTTGAACGATTGAAGAACTACGGACTTAAAGTTAATTTATCTAAATGCGTTTTGGGGCAAAAAGAAATCCGATTCCTAGGTTTTCTAGTTTCTTCGGATGATATACCCTCATTTCCAGAAAAGATAAAAGCTCTATCCGAATACCCGCTACCTAACACTGTAAAGGATCTAAGGCGATTTCTTGCAATGCTTAACTTTTACCATCATTTTATACGAAATGCAGCTGAGATGCAACCTTGTCTTTATGATTTGGTTAAAGGGAAAATAAAGAAGGACACTTCAGAACTTACATGGGATGTTAAAACAAAAGACGCATTCAACTTATGTAAGCAACTATTATCCAATGCTATTATGCCGGCCCATCCTGTTCAAAATGCGAAACTTTTCGTTAGTTACTGATGCTTCAGAAACAGCTATTGAAGCTGTATTACAACAACATATTGGTAATAAGGTTCAACCCTTAGGATTTTATTCCAGAAAATTAACACCTTCTAAACGTAAATACAGTACTTACGATAGAGAGCTTTTGACAATATATTCAGCAGTTAAATGTTCTCGGCACATTTAAGATTTCGTGTTATTCACTGATCACAAACCTTTGATTTATGCTTATTTTTTGATTTATGAACAAAAACATGATAAAGCAACACCTCGTCATATTCGTCATTTAGAATTTATATCACAATTCACGACCGATTTGAGATACGTTTCTGGAAGTAATAACACAGCAGATGCTTTTTCGAGAATTTCAGAAATTCAGTTGACTTGGCTCGTGCTCAGGCACACGATAGCGAGTTTCAAACCCTTCTCAAATCCGATACTGGTCTTGATTTTAAGCAATTAAATTTCCCTTTAACAAATCTTCCAATTTACTATTATGATATATCTTCAAAACACATTCGACCGTATGTACCTAAAAAGTTCAGATTTGAAATTTTTGAAACGTTACACAATTTATCTCACCCAGGAATAAAAGCAATTACAAACCTAATAAAAACTCGATCTGTATGGAAATCACTCAATAGTGATATAAAGAACTGGTGCAAAAACTCTTTAATGTACCAAAAATCTAAAATTCATCGGCACACTAAAAGTCCTCTTGGTACATTTTCGTTACCTGATGTTAGGTTCAGCCATATACATCTAGATATAAAACGGCCCACTGCCATCATCAAAAGACTACAGATATATTTTAACTTGTATAGATAGATTCACTAGGTGGCCGGAAGCTTTCCCGATGCCTAACCAAACTGCTGAAACTGTAACTGAGACGTTTTTACTCTGGATGAATTACTAGATTTGGAGTACCTGATATCATAACGACTGATCGTGGTACCAATTTCGAAAGTGAATTGTTTAGATCACTCACAAAATTCCTAGGAACTCATAAAATAAAAACTACTGCCTTTCATCCAATTTTTAACAGTATTGTAAAATGCATGCATCGACAACTAAAAGCATCCATTAAATGTCAAGCAACAGTTAGATGGAATGAAGTGCTACCATTAGTTTTGCTTGGAATAAGGTCGTGCATTAAAGAAGATATTGATTCTTCACCAACTGAAATGGTCTACGGAACCTGCTTGAAACTTCCAGGAGAATGTTTTCGCAATTCTTTTTCTAATGTTGGTCCTGCAAAAGACTTTGTTGACAATCTTCGTCAACAGATGCGACTTATTGGATCATCTCCTGCTTCGCGGCACTCTTCGAGCAACATTTTCATTCATGATGATTTACTTACAAGCTCACATGTCTTCCTCAGACGAGACACTGTGCGAAAACCTTTAGAGCAACCATACCAGGGACCATTCAATGTATTAGCTAGGACTGAATGTTTTTTACAATCGATATAAATGGCCATAAATCTACAGTATCAGTAGATCGCTTAAAGCCTGCATACATACTAATAGACTCTCCAGAGAAAAATCATATAAGTAACAACAAAAAGTCTGAACCTGATTCTACGGTAAACCAAACGTTCCCAACTTTCACGCAGGCAGACGCGTAAAAATTGCGCAACCTTACCAAGCTTCTTAGATCGTCCTCTGGACTAGATGGGGACCACTGTGGCAGCAATTAGATTCATCGTATAGTAACGAGTTGCCATAGTAACGATAAGCTCGTAAACTTTGGAAAGACCATTATTATATTTTTGACCATTGAGTCTGTACCAGCATAAGTTTCTTTCATGTACTTAGATATTATTAACTGGTAACTAACTAGATAAATAAATAAATATTTAAATACTAGTGAAGTCATATTTTAAATACTTATCTCTACCTCCTAAATCTCATACTGCATCTAAAGCGTATAATTTAAATTGTATCTAAAGCATATGTATTGTTGCATATAATGCATATAATTTATATTGCATCTAAGGCGTTTGAATGGGACGATTGATTAAATCAGTTGTAAGATCTCGCTGGCCCAACTTGTCAGAAACTGGGGTAGTGACTGATACTGTGTGTGAATTTACACAGAAACGTAAGAAGGGGTTAGAATCCTTTTTATTTTATCTTTAAAATGACAGATGCGTCTACTTGACTCTCACAAACTTCTCCAACCCGGAGGATATAATTGAAATAAAACGTAAAACTGAAAGTAATGACTGGATGAACAAATATCAAACACTACCGACGAGGTTCTGAGATCCTAAACTAACCGCGTTTTTATTACCACTGAGATTCAGCAAGATTACTGATTAAACAGTTGAAAATTAGCATTTCTGCAAAGCTAGGCACACAGGCCGACACGCGCTGATTTAAATTCTACCGATCAACCTCACTAACGTAACTTTAAAGCAAGACTTTCAAACTCTGGTTTGTCTACTATTCAATTCAAGTAGCTTCCGCTAATTTTGAATAAACTGCGAGCGCTACTACCATTTCTAGGAACACCTGGCACGGGAATTTCTAGGGGAAAAGGAAGGCTAAACAGGAAAGATGATTTAAACTTAAAATAAATGTTAGTTAAAATAAATATAAACCCTACACAGTGTAATCAAAAATACAATACTCATGGTTTATTATTAAAATCATTAAATATTTTTATGAATTTTACAATGTCTTGACACATCGAAATTAAAATAAACGGGCTTAGTACAATCAGTATATAGTGTTTTCTTCATAATAACTGTTTTAAGAGACTGGCCGAGCAAGTGGCTAATCCTTTTGAACAATGGAGAGAAGTTCGAAGTTTTTCATCTGCTATGGCAGATGTGGGGAACATGAATATTCAAACATGCGCACTTCATGCTTCCCTGCTTAGACATACGTATTTATCGCTGAACAGTTGTTTTTAAGCACTCAAAGTCTCCGGCTAACTACCCAAAGAATAATATACATCATATGGTCAGAATTAAAGCTGCAAATTCCTTTATTTAAAAATCAAATCAAACGGTATTCTTTGGTTTCACCTTTTGATTTTTAAAAAAATAAAAGCCGGAAATTTCTGTATTTATTTTGGTTAAAAATAAAAGGTATTAATGTAGACCACGCGTTAGGAAACAATGAAATCAAATCAAATGTCTCAAGCAAGGAATAACGTGTGTACAGTTTAAATGCACTCTAAAGAGATAGTTTTTGAGCTGATATTATACAGCAAATGCTAAGTTGCAATTTTCATAAAAGCATATGTTGGATTTTTTACATCCTTAATAGCTTACAGTTGAGGAGAATGACATTGAAACAGGGTTGTATTCAACGGACGATAGCTGCATCGACCGTAGGATTGATTGCCTGGAGAGATGACTATGTTCTGATTGCGTCTGACTGATTGATTACGCTAATGTTGCCAGAAACACGTTTATAAAAATGACGTAAAAAGATAACGAGAATAACTGGAACGTCATTTTATAGAAGTCGGTTATTATTAATAAAAAATTTAACGGTTGATTTTTGATTTAATCAACTAAACATAGTTTGCTTATAAAAAAGTATGTTAAAAGCCTTGACTTTTCAAAGCTGATTGAAACTATCTTATGAATTTAATTTGCTCCTGATATTTATTTTAATACTAGCCGCTATGCGGCCAGCCTTCGTCTGGCTTTTAAATGTACCGGAAAAATGCCTAAAAGACACACCTGGGACCTATGCCCGCGTAAGTTCTTAAAACTTTTTTCTCTTTCTTACGATTCCAACCCTCATTTGTATACGGCCCTGATGTATCTCTAGAAAAACATATACATCTTGAATTTTTAGCAAATTAATTGCATGAGATGTGCATTAAACATTTGTTAAAGCATAATTTATATCCCCGTTCTTAAGCACCACCCTACAATAAAATTAAAATTTTTTAAACATTTTCTTACTCGATAGTTTTGAATGATCTTTTTTCTGAAATTTTGAAATGTTATGATACTTTAGGTAATCTTCCGAGGAAATGTGTCAGCAGTCACATCGCTTTCATTTAACTTGAATAAAATAGTACAATGAAATAAGCAATATCCCTTGATACAAATGTTAATTATCCTAATAAAGTAATTAAACAATTTACAGTTGCAAAAAGAAACAACTTTTTAACTTCTTAAACTTTCCAGTCTCTTAAAAACAGTAACATAAGAAATACGATGAAAAATTGATGCCAAACCGAAATTTTTAAAAGAATGAAACTATTCAAAAGGATGCAATTTCATCAAAAATCTATCAACAATAATAAGAAAGGAAAATTGTTGCCAAAACTACATTTTAAAATATCTGAGACGTGAGAAGTGTATTCGGAAGCTTCATTTAAAAACTTTTTTAAAAATACAAAATATTGTTATTTTTCCAAAATTCTTTTTTTAAAAGGAGTCGAAAGGATTAAAATTCAACGTGTCCAAAAATCAAAGGAAAATAAACAGCACATTTTTTAAAATAAGTTTTTTTAAAAAAAATTCCTCTAAAAAGGTGTTAAGCTGACCTTCCTAAATAAATTCCTATTTAATCGATTTATTGAAATACGAAATTTATTTTAAGTTCGTAAAATAGCTAAGTGTCTACGCTTCACGACTATGTAAAAATGAAATGTATAGAGTGAAATCTCGCTTTCCTGTAGCCCATTATGTCTCAAAATGACGCGATTTGGTCACAAAACATAAAATAAAAAAAATTCTAATTCAAATTTCGAAAAACTCGCTTTGAGGTGCACTGGCTCTTGTATAGATACACGTATGTACCAAATTTCGTGGCCCTGGGTCTATTAGCTTACTCACAACACGAACGAAAGACACACACACACACAGACTCTTTGTTTTATTATATGTAGACATAATTGGCTTTATATGCTTATTAGGTTATGTTTCAGTTTTCTTGTGAAAAATGTAGATTTAATCCACGATTTACGTAGGCCTGAAGTACTCAATTTAGCGTAAATGCGGAATTTGTCAATAAATACATTGAAGCCTTAGATCTCGAAAGTTTCACCTCAAGAACAATTTAGTTCACTAACAAATCATACGGAAAAAAAGCCTTAGATCACGAACAGTATCTCAAGTTACGAATGGTAGCATATTATTACGTGCGTATGGGTTCGTAATGGATTGAACGCAGACAGAACCAATGACAATCTGATAAAATTTCTTTTCCCGAAAGAAACACTTTACATTCCTGAACTTTCCACAAAAGTACTCGTAGAGCTCTTCTGAGTATATCAGAACACAGTCAGCATTCCAAACTACTAATCACGTTAAACATAACGCAATGCAAAGCGAATCTAAAGATCGGAGCTCGCACGGAGATCTCTCATTTCTCCGAAGTGAACTATGAACTAAAAACTGAGAACTGATACCTGTCTTACATAGTTTTTCACCGGCTGCCAAGACATTTTTAGTACCTTCGATTTCTCGAAATTACTGAGAGGCATATACGGTTGCAGTTACATATAGGATAGGATACAATTATAGCAACATACAGGGATCAGGAACGTTACAGGTATATGAAAGTCAGATAAATTTTTCTCCAAATTTGGAGACATCTGGCGATCTCTGGCCAAATTTGAAGAGAAAATTAGTCCCCAAAAGACTGCCAGCTCGGTGCTATCTTGCCAATTTGTCGAGATAGCCATTTACCTCAATGTTAAATGGACGTGCCCTTGTGACCTAATTTTCTCGGCGAAGATGCCTTTTCTTTGAAAACTTTCATTACACAATATACAAGAAATGCTACAATTTTAAATACATCACTAAACTTATTTACATATATGCAAAATTCGTAACAATATGATTTTCATAGGTGTTTTGAGATAATCTGTGCCACATAATTAACACTTAAGGCCTTGTGCAAATACCATTTTAACGTTTTTTGTTGCTTAACTCTCATTAACAAAAAACGCTATAAAAAATTTAGTTTTTAAATTTCTTTTGACAAATGTTCAGTATGACTTCCTTTAGTCACCCGTACAATATGAATGCGATATTCCATTTCTTTCCAAACACGTTGTAATATTTCACTGTTAACTGTTTGTAAAGCATTGCAAATGCGTTGAAAGGTTCGGGCAAACTTGTAGGCAAAGGTGGTATGAACACAAGATCTTTGGCTTGTCACCGAAGGAAGAAGTCACATGGTGATAAGTCAGGTGAGGGTAGCTGCGTAGGACCAAATCATGAGTTGCTCTACGACCAGTCCAATAGCAGATATCACCATTATGCTCTGGGAACTATCCTCTGTTTAGAAATTTACGAACCTCGAAATGCCACTGGAGCTGTGCAGCATCTTGTTGAAAAATGAAATTTTGCATATTTTTCCTTTAGCTGATGGGAAAGCCAAATTTCCAATATATTGAGGTAGGTAATACCACTCATTAATTTTTGGGCAAAAAAGGGAACTGTTTCTAACCCTTGAATGAACATACTTCATGAAAGACGTTTACTTTTGGGGAGTCTCTTACGTGTTCAGTGTGAGCATGGGGATTTTCCGACCCCGAAATTCGCACGTTATGACGTTTGCTTTGCACTTAAATGAAAGGTAGCTTCATTATTAAATATGAAGTTGATTGTAGATATGTTCGCCTTGCATAGCTTCATCCATGAAAAGGCAGTAGTTTAGAAGTTGCATTTCGTCAATAGGCTCAAGTGCTTGCATGCTTTGTAATTTGCAATTTTTTTTCTCAACACAATCCAAATGGTAAACTGAAGTATTCTGACCAGTACGAACTGTTTGTTTCTTCGGACTGCGTAAAAAAGTGTTTCGCATTCTTTCTACGTCCTCTTGTGAAACACCGGGCTGCCCTGGACTTTTGCTTTTACACAAGCATCCAGTTTTCTGGAAGTAGTTGTAGCACCTTCCGATGCTCTGATAAGTCGGTGCTGTATCCGTATAGTACGTTCTCCCACGTTCATGCTGAGCAGTGATTACTGACTGACTTATTGCAGAGGAGAGCACACAAAACGCCTTCTCCCTCTTAGATGCCATTTACACTTCTTTTCAGTATCTCAAAAAGTTCAATGACAACAACGCTGCCACCTATTGGAAAAGACAATGTTCTGAACTAAAGCTTTAACAGTTTTTCTTTACAATGACATATTAATTATAATTTTCTGCTGGTAATTAGGAAAAATATTAAATTTTGTAATTGAATGATTCCTTCCTGATAATCCCGTATAACGTGTTAGTTAATGTAAACTTTACAGTATTAAACAATATATTCATATAAGATGCATCTAATAAGCTGATATTCTTATCGAAAAACAGCAAAAAAGTCTTGTAATTTGAATAAAATGCTGAACTGTTGGATATGTATCACAGAATTCCTTTCCGTTTCAATTACTACAAACTTTTCGTTTGTCCGTCAACATCAATATATTCACACTCTTTTGAAACTTGCAGACAGGACTGATACAGGCCTTTTGCCGCTCCGTGTGGCCGCCAATGCCACTGATAATTGGCTGTACCATACCGGCCTATCTATAAGATATTATCAATGTATGTGGTGACAAATATTCAGTTACACTTAGTTTTATGTTACTTATTTTAACACTCGCATCACCCTCAGCTATCAAGTAAAATATTTTATTGATATTTTTTTCTTAGTTCTATCCATTAAATTTCCCGGATGTTAGTAAAATTTTTTATACATTTTCTCATTGTTAATAGGTACTAACAATTGGTACTAAGTTCTTTAAAAGGGCGAATAAAAGAAAGGCTTAGTTACATATCAGTTACGTAGGAAAATAATTAATTTTCTTTCAACCCAAATAATTTGGCAAACGACTGAATTTTAGATTACATTAAGTACGATGGCATAAGAAAAAAAACTGAATAGAGTGCCAAAAAGTATCACATATATTCATGCAATCTCTGTGTTGGCAAATCTACAATAAGCCTCATTTTTTTCAAGTCACGAAAAACATTCTTTCCATAGTTCACATTCAAAACGGGTTTCCGAATGCCCTCAATTCACTTTCATGAATTTATGATTTCTTAATCTACAAAAAAAATGTTGTCCTCTTGCCATTAAATAAAATGAAAAACAAAACTACATTCTTAAGACATATCTTACAGTTTACTTCTTTACAACATTTATTATATGAAATAAATGTTTGGTAGGCGATAGTCAGCTCTCTAAATCAAAAACATTCTAATGTGAGAATACACATCATTTTCATAGCATTTAGTACTTAATTACAATGGAAATACGGAATTCGGTCTGTGGAAAAGTAACTATTTACGTAGAAATATTACAGGCATTGCTGGCCATTAAAATTTCGGAACAATGAAGGAAGCAATCAATCGACGCGAAATTTATAGAACGTGATCAACATTACATGAAAATAATAAGCTCATATGCAAATAATAGGCTCCTATAACGTTACCAAAATCACTATAAAAGGAAAAGCAAAATATGAAAGGATTCAAATTTTAGTAATCGTCCAAAACGGATCTTTTAAAGTATAATATGATTTATCAGTAGAGGTTATCGATGGACATGGCACCAGGCGGAACAACGAATTCTATATGACATTTAGATGAATATGTATTTAGATTAACAAGGGAAAGGTTTATATCTTCTGTACGTTTAAAAAGTAAAACAATATATAATGTAATTCTATAAAAATATTTAACGTTTTTATTTAGATATATCATGAATTAAATGCATTTTCATTTAAATCAATGAGATTAAAAATTTTAAAAAAATTTTAAGAGTTGCACCTATTGCTTTTAAACACTTTAGCTTGTTAATTGATAACAGAGAGATTACATATGAAAGAATAATGTCTTACGTTTTTCCGAATAACAACAGACTCGAATGAAAAGTGAAACAAGACATAATCGTGTTTCAAGACTCATTTTGCCCTTTTGGAGTAAAAAAAGGATGGATTTTCCGTATGCTAATCATGAGTCTTCCTTGTCTGTTTGACAACGAAGTGTAGATTATGCAGCCAGTAAAATTGGTTTTTAGTTTATTTGATTATGGTAAAGTACTCAACGGCTATCTGCTTAAAGCAAGGGATGCTTTCGGGGAGGATGTTTTAAGGGAAACTGGTTCGCATACTTCCGAGACACAGTAGAAACCACGAAAGGGCCCTTTCAGCCAGACCTTTGCCGGGATTCGAACCCCGAACGGAATTACCAGTGTTCAGCGACTTTGCTTCTTGTCTGCTTCGTATCATTAAGAAGATAGGATGTAGAGCAGCATGTGTTCAAAGATTATCATCGGAAAGTAGCAGCATATTATCACACTGCTTGACATTAGTGGTAATCACACTAGACGGCAGATTATCACACTGGCTCACGTTAGTTTTAATCACATTGGACGACAGATTATCACACTGGTTCACGTTAGTGGTAATCACACTGGACGGCAGATTGTCACACTGGTTCGCGTTAGTGTAATCGCACTGGAAAGCAGATTATCACACTGGTTTGCGTTAGTGGTAATCATATAGTAGCGGTCGTAATCTGACAGCTGTCTTAAGTATACAAAAACAGTGGGTCCATGAAGGACAGCCGAAGTGATATGCAGACTCAGAATAATATCGATATGCCAATACCCGAGATGATAGAAACTTTGTGCAAAGGGCCCTCTACGGAACCTACGGCTACATCACATACTTAAGCACAGGAATACAACGTATTCATGGCAAAAGGCGTATTCGATGCGACTGGATACGAATTCCAAAGTTCTTAAAGCTATTATAGATTGGCAAAGACCCTCGGGTCGTTACCAATTATAAGAATGATGACCTATGACCTATGAGGAATATATTGGAACCATCTACAAAGAGAATGATTCATGACTACAAGTCGCACTCAATATTCGGCACTTCAAATGTAAAAAAAAAATTAAGCAATAATGGAATTTAAAATTTAGAGAGTATCTTAGAGCCCTGAGCTCGAATTTTCAAGGGCGCAGTTTGTCCTGAGTTCTTGCAAATGAACTACAACACCGATCCTCATAGCGTTCAACTGGTCGAAGATTACGTGGAAAGTAAGGATATTCGCCGGATGGATTGGCTTGCTAGATCTCCTGACCTTACAGCTATAGAGCATATCTAGGATGCTCTTGGGAAGATATTTCATCTCACCATTCCCCTCCGATAACAGTCCCGGAGTTGAAAACTGCCTTGCTGCAGGCGTGGAATCGACTGCTCCAGGAACTCTTCAGCTGACTGCTGCCCAATATGCTGACATGCTGCGAGACTTGTCTTGCTGTAATATGGGACCATATCCCATATTAGACTCATTTTCAGTTCTTTATTACAAAGTGGTTGACATCATCGCGCTATGAGCTTTATTGATAATCATGAATACATAAAATGACTAGTTAGGATTATTTCTTTCCTTGTTACTATTTCTTTCTTTGTTATAAACGGCTATTCATATCAAATTTCATTAAATCTGTCAATTACGTTTTCAGAAATTCGCTGGAATGGGCGAATTCTCTTAAATTCGCACACGAGTGTATATGAACAAAATTTATTTTTTAATGCTTTTAAAATATTCTTAAATAAAAACAACAGTAAAGAGAAAAAGCTTACTTTTAAAATTATTGCGGATAAGCACTAAAAATGAAATGCTAAATTCTCTCCAGAAGCGTAAATATGTGGCACTTAAAGCCTCCACAAGGCGATATTGGTGATTCAGATCCATAGAAATGGCAACTTTCTTTTCTCAATGAGCACTTTTGTCGGACGTAAGCAAAATTAATCTTTCCAAAAGATTAAGTGGTAACGTTCAACGAATTTTTAACTTATAATTCAAAAGAATCGAACCTTAAAAATATGCAAAGAATAGAACTTTCGAATTTTACATTTTGCGTCAAGATTCGTTGGATTCGGTAAGTCGAATGTCCTATTCCTATTGGCAAATCTTTTGCACTCCGGCAAATGTTTTTTGAATATTTTGTTATGTTACGTTTGTAAGGTATTTTCTTTCTCCTTCCAGCAGGCCTTCATGGTGCAACGGTAGCACACTCGGCGCGTATTCAAGAGGTCCACGTTCGAGTCCATGGCTCATTTTTCATGTCTCCGGCCTCAGAAAATCCTAATGACTATTATTATTTGGTTATTATTATTACAGGTTATTTGAATATGGAAAATCAGATGAGGGCTATCTGCTTAAGGGGAGAAATGGCTTCGTGGAGGACTATCTGATGGAAACCGGCTCATATTCATGTTACTAGGAAAAACCATGAAAACCAAACTCTCAGCTCATTTAGTCACTGATAGGGGATTCAAAATTTTAAAGAAATTTCAAATTCCAAATTCTTAATTCTTTTAGTTTTATTTCCTTGTTATCAAACTCTCAACATGCAGTCACCGAAGAGCGAAAGAAAAATACCCAAAAACCATTTTTCTTCCAAAAGGTTTATAAAAGCAAATATTAAAATTCTTATTCTGCATATTGTAGGTGAAAAAAGTTTTAAAAATATAATTGAAAAGTATTTTGCCAAGCGAAATATTGAAAAGTTTTGTTTTAAAAGAGAAATTACAAATTTCCCACCATAATGTTAATTTATATGCACGAAATGTTTGCATTTTATAGCTCGCATCTCATTAACACTCTTTGTCTTCACAATTTAAACGCAACATTAAGCCAGAATGTAAAATCTTGGCGTGTGAGAACTATCATCTCCATTTTTCCTGTTATGCTGATGAAATCTCTCGAGAAATTAAAAAAAAAAAGAAGAAAAGCACTCTAAAGTATTCAAATTCAAATTCATAGCAAACATTGTATTTGAAAATTAATTTATTTCTCGGAAACGCTGCTTTCAGTAGAACAAAATCAGTAGCTGTTATTTTACCTAGCTTGTGAGAAAAAAAATATTTTTCGAGTCCTTTGATTTAATGAGCAGGTGGCTAAGAAATCTGAATTATAGGAAGGAGGAATAATTACAATTTTCTTGTTTTTTCTCTCGCATTTTTTTTCGCATGCACGTTGAAAATTTGGCTGAAATCCAAAGTGCGCTGATAGAGTAACAGAAGTTTCGAATGTATATGGGTTTAGGGCCTTTGGAGAAAGAATTTTGAATAGCCCCTACTTTAGTATTCCGAACCGCTTCGTGGAACTGGAAAATTTCCAACATGGAATACAGTAGCATGGAAAGCTTTCTTTTGAAGGTAGGAACATTGGAATATGGGGGGGAAGATCAGAAGTTTTTAAACTGGATTCTGGTATCCATAACATACAAGGGGCGCAATACACATAGCAATGTCAAAAACAAAAGTATTTGAAAGACCGTTTCTATCGCAGCCGTGTTGACAGGTTTTAACACCTAAGGCAGATCTGAAAACGTTATGTTAAATACAGCGGAATTTCGATATATCCTACGAAAATCGATTTATGTCGATTTATTGAAGTAAAACAAAATCTAAAAATGAATAGTTTATAACAATTTACTTGAATTGGAAAAAGAAATAGTACTGTAGAATCATTAGTCTTTTTTTTTAATGCTGGAGACGTGAAAAATGAACAATGCGCTCGCCTGGATTCGAATTTCGAACCGCCCGAACACGCATCAATTATGTTTCCAACAACACAAAAGCATACGGAAAAGCGGAGAAAATACCTTACAATACGATCGCGACTAAAGATTCATTTTTTAGTCTAAATTTCAGAACTACAAGGCTTCTAAACATGTACTATTATTTTTCTTAAATTGGCTTGATAGGAATTGTCTAATAATGCTCATAAAAATAGCAGCTGATTTTTATCTTTTGTTTTCAATGTTAGTTTCTTCAAAAAATGACGTACCTTGTTTTGGGTAACTTATGTACTCTTATAATTAGATAAAAGTTTTAATTACTTAAGAATATGGTGTCGGCCTTTTCCTTAAATGCAGTACAGAGTTTTTTGTTATAACCATTTATTGAATTCAGGAGTTTTCAAACTGCGTTCTGCGAAATTCTATGTGCCATGAAGCTTCTCTGGGGGGTTTTGGAAATCAAAAATTAGAGTTTAATTCCCTTTTTGAATACATATGGATTGCACACTTATTTTTTTTATTTCCATTGTTATTATTACGTAAAATACAGTCGCTCCCAATTAACAGGGAGTGAATGGCTCTTCAGTGGCATTCTGTGGATCCCTGGGTTCCATGCAACTCTTTTAAGGTTTCCGCAAGTCAAAAATTTAAGAAAATTATAATCTGACTTGATATTGTATTTCGGGCAGTCCTAGGTTCCATACAGCTCCTCTAGAAATTCTGCGAGTCAAAAGGTCTTTTTAAATACCTACGGACGGTAAAACTAAACACGTTTTTAATTTCATAACTGCTGTGACCTAAAATACGTCTCACACCCGATTAACTAAAAAGCGTATTAACCGCATCTTCTTTAAAAAACATTAAGTCTGTTTTATGCGGAACAATGATAAAATTATTATTACAAACCGTGAGAAGTAAAATTTATCCGGGAAATACAAAACAGAAAATTATATGTTTGGAATAACAGCTGATAGCATTGTTTTGCAGTATATAATTTCATTATACATCATCTGGGATATATACATACAAGGTGTATCAGTACAGCGATGACAAACCTTCAGGAAAGATAGAGTACACCTAGGCAATGGGAAGTCACACAGAAATTCATGGTCGGA
Organism: Stegodyphus mimosarum; assembly: GCA_000611955.2. Lineage (NCBI taxonomy): Eukaryota > Metazoa > Arthropoda > Arachnida > Araneae > Eresidae > Stegodyphus > Stegodyphus mimosarum. The sequence continues at coordinate 324,619 of KK112761.1, forward strand.
AACGCTTTCCTGGCACGGTAGTGACGACGCAAAAGTCAAGAAGGAAAGAGCACGAACGGTGTGAGAAAACATGTTTATTATTCGGAGTACAACAAAAAGTAAAGAAAAAACAACATAAAGAGACAACGATCATCATCAAAGAATTCGTTCTAAATTACGGGCCGGACCGTGATGCAGGAACCACGCGTCATGCATCTTCCATGCGCCATAGAGATGAGGTCTGCATCACGGTCCGGGGTTATAATTTCGAACATCTTCGTTAATGACGATCGTCGTTTATTTTTGTTTTTATTTGTAGGTGTTTGCTATACTAAACATAATAAATCTTTTTTTTTCTCACTATTTGTGTCCTTCCTTTTTTGCGTTTGTATCGTCACTACCGCGCCTCAAAACGTTTCCGCCCATGCATTGCTATGTAATATCCCATCGTCTAGGTGTGCTCTATCTCTTCTGAAAGTTTGTTACCGCTGTACTGATATAGTTATATAGTTAATTTACTGTTCTTGGCTTCTAGAACTTAGAGGAAGAGTCTAATGACTAATCGCTGGTCTTCTTACAACTGTAAAGATAAGTTCAAAGGGGGATTAAAATACGCTTTTAGTCACTCAAAGTAACACTTACAGTTGGCCTCTTCTCGGCTTACAGGGAAACTTCCACTTGGGCTTTAACTTAAGACAGAAAATAAATAACGAAACTAATTCTAACTAACTAAAACTTAGCCGAAGCTGTACAGAAATAACTAAACAAGTTGGCCCGTAATTAAACCTCACCGGCGAATACTAACAGACACGTAACACTACGGCCGAACATAGTAAGACAGGCTTAAAGCAACGATGGGGCCCAAAAGCAGAAACCCTCTACTAGGAACTTTTGAGCACTTCTACGGAATTGACCGAACTTCCCTTTAAATACTGGTTTTACCTCATTTAAATAAATACAAGAATGAAAATGAAAACTCATTCTTGTAGGGAGTTGTGGATGGAAAACAAGAATTTAAAGGAAAGGGTTTCAAAATTAAAAATAACTTTTAGATAAATAAAAAAAATCCTTACACATATTGATGAAACAACCGTTAAAATAATATTGTAATCGTGAAAATCATGATTTTACAGTTGTTGTAGCCGACAACAAATAAGTTTACCGACCTTAGTTTCCTACTTTCCACTGACTCCTATCGAAATACAAGAAAAATACTATAAATGAAATCATTGTAATGTGCTTTAAAGCTTGTTTCAAATGCTGATTCAATTCCCATAACGAAGTGAATTTATTCTCCTAATTAAATTGTTTATAAATACAGATAAATAATCAACAATTTTTCCTGTTAATTATAGTACAGATTATTCCTATTTCCTGTTGTTTATTTAATTGCTGTTGCTGTCAGATTTGGGGTTAACTGTGAACATCGTCTCCGATACTACCTCGGTTTATCAGCAATCTTTAATTCGTTAACTGCTTACTTTAATGAAATACCTTTTTTATTTATAATTTGCAAGGAGTATTATTAATTAAACATAATTTAAACCCCTAGTATCCTTCCTAGACTGCCAGTCGTCCTCTTCCGCTTTTTAATTCAGACTCCGATAACACAAAATGACAACAGCAATCACAAAATAAACTAAAACATTTATTTTTACTTTGTCTAAAGACAAAAATTAAAATATTTAACCGACACATAACAACTGTTCCTTGCTGCTGCAGAATATTGCTCTACTGTTAATAGAGGCTCAGTTGTTTATAAAACAAATATCAGTGAACCCGGATCCTTGACCACGGCAGATAGAATCTGAGCGGTAAGGGAGCTGCTGGTCTAAACTTTCGACCTTCCCTCTATCTTAACTTAGATCCTCCTTCTCTGTAAAATCGCTTAATTTTTATTTCTAGTGGGTTTGATGGAAAATAGAAATGAAAGAAAGATTAAATATATGAAAGTGATATATTAATTAAACCTTACAAAGTAATACAATGAATAAGCACAAATTGCCGCGGAATTTATTTACAACAGATTTTTTGCTCCTCTCAAAAAGCTTAAAAACTGTTACGTAACAATTCATTCTTTTGCTGTAGCATCATTAATACTTCCTACGTTTTTTTTATTTAATACTTCTGCGTTCTAGTATCTTTAATATATCCTGCGTTCTTTATGTAATACGTCTGCGTTGTAGCATCATTAATACTACTTCCTGCGTTCCTTCTATAACACTTCTGCGTTGCAGCATGTGTAATATTTCCTACGTTCTTTCTGCAATACTTCGCGTTGTAGTATCTTTAATATTTTCTACGTTCTTTCTTTAATACTCCTGTGTTGTAGCATCTGTAATACTTCTACGTTTTTCCTTTAATACTTCTGTCTTGTACCCTCTTAAATACTTCTTAAGTTCTTTCTTTAATAAATACTTTCTACGTTTTTTCTGTAATACTTCGGCGTTCTAGCATCTTTAATACTTCCTATGTTCTTTCTTTAATATATTTCTGCATTGTAGCATCTTTATTACTTCGTACATTCTTTCTTTAGCATTTCTGCGTTGTAGAGTCTCTAAAACTTCCTACGTTCTTTCTTTAATACTCCTGTGTTGTAGCATCTGTAATACTTTCTACGTTGGGCCTTTAATACTTCTCCGCTGTAGTATTTTTAATAATTCCTACGTTCTTTCTTTAATATTTCTGCGTCGTAGCATCTGTAATACTTTCTACGTTGTGCCTTTAATACTTCTCCGCTGTAGTATTTTTAATACTTCCTACGTTCTTTCTTTAATATTTCTGCGTTGTAACATCTTTAATACTTCCTACATTCTTTCTTTAATACTCATGTGTTGTAGCATCTGTAATACGTTGTTCCTTTAATATTTCTGTCTTGCAGCATCTTTAATGCTTCCTACGTTCTTTCTTTAATATCTCTGCATTGTAGCATCTTTAAAACTTCCTACGTTCTTTATTATTTCTGCGTTGTTGCGTCTTTACTTCCTACGTTTTTCTTTAATACTTCTGCGCTGCAGCATTTTTAATAATTCCTACGTTCTTTCTTTAATCTGCGTTGTAGCATCTTTAATACTTCTGCGTTGTAGCATCTTTAATACTTCTGCGTTGTAGCATCTTTAATACTTCCTACATTCTTTCTTTAATACTCATGTGTTGTAGCATCTGTAATACGTTGTTCCTTTTATATTTCTGTCTTGCAGCATCTTTAATGCTTCCTACGTTCTTTCTTTAATATCTCTGCATTGTAGCATCTTTAAAACTTCCTACGTTCTTTCTTTATTATTTCTGCGTTGTTGCGTCTTTAATACTTCCTTCGTGTTTCTTTAATACTTCTGCGCTGCAGCATTTTTAATAATTCCTACGTTCTTTCTTTAATACTGCGTTGTAGCATCTTTAATACTTCTGCGTTGTAGCATCTTTAATACTTCTGCGTTGTAGCATCTTTAATACTTCCTACATTCTTTCTTTAATACTCATGTGTTGTAGCATCTGTAATACGTTGTTCCTTTAATATTTCTGTCTTGCAGCATCTTTAATGCTTCCTACGTTCTTTCTTTAATATCTCTGCATTGTAGCATCTTTAAAACTTCCTACGTTCTTTCTTTATTATTTCTGCGTTGTTGCGTCTTTAATACTTCCTACGTTTTTCTTTAATACTTCTGCGCTGTAGCATTTTTAATAATTCCTACGTTCTCTCTTTAATACTGCGTTGTACCATCTTTAATACTTCTGCGCTGTAGCATCTTTAATACTTCTGCGTTGTAGCATCTTTAATACTAATCTTTAAAGCTTTCTTTCTTTAAAAAATTACCATAAAAAATTACCTTAAGAACAACACAATGATTTTACCATTTTGTGTTCGAAGAAATTAACTAATTTTATCCATGGTTTGTGATACCTTTTTTTGTGAGAGGAGTGCTGGGATATTTTAAATTCGTATTTTTAAGCTGTCTTCTTCATCTAGGTTGTTTTTACATTCTGGAAGCTATATGCCGCTTAAAATTCCTTTTTATTATCATTTCTGCTGTCTAGAGTATATGATAATTTAAAAGTTACTGCTTTCATCCTGAACTTCTCTGTAGAGTCATTAGGTTATTTTAAAGCAGAAGACGTGAAAAATGATCATTGCCTTCCCCAGGACTCGAACCTGGACCTCTCGAATACGCGCCGAGGTGCTAACCGTTACACTACGAAAGCATGCAAAAAATAGGAAGAAAATACCTTAAATCGTTCTCTAGTAATCCTGAGAATGAGCTCCATAAACACATTCCTCCCATCCAGCAGATAAGCATCGTTTGCTTTGCCATATTCAGATAATTTAACCAAACCTTATCAATTAATATAAACCACTTCTTGTTTCTGTAAAATGTTTTGGGAAGAAGATTTCGTTGGAAAGAAGTCGATTTTATATTGTCTGAAGTTAGTACCTGTTTTACGATGCATAATAATACATGCTAGTCATCCATAGAATAATTCAGTTGTTTGGATTTTGACAAAGAAAGTTAGAATTCTCTTTTAAGCGAAAGAATGTCTTCGTGGGGAATTTCCTAGGGAAATTCATTCGCCTTCACGTTAAACATAGAGAAAATCAAGAAACCTTTTATGCAACCAGCTCTTTCTCTAGGACTTAAACCTGAGTCAAATTATGAATGTTTAGCGGTCTTAGTCTATGGTGGGGTTAGTGCAAATTGATAGGCCAAACAAACTTTTCAGTGTCAGTATTTTTTATAATGTGGACTTCGAATAGAGACATCGATGTTCAAGGATTCTTGACCGAAGATCGAGATACCGAGTATCTATAATACAATGTTTAATCTTACTAACATATATTTAATTATTATTTAATTTTGCAGTTTCTTTAATTTTTTAACTCAGGTAATTAACTGAAGTAACTTTACGAAGGGTGATCGCTTACCTTTTGTAAAGCTCAGATGATAATAGAAAAGAGCATGTGACCACCATAAAAATTCTACCAGCCATGCGCGTTTGTCATTGATCAAATTTTTAGAACTTAAATGTCTAAATGGCTAAGGGTTCCTAATGGGTGGCTACTGATCCCGTGGAGGTAGATGAAATTTTAAAAAGGTTGAAAGAGATCAAGGAGTCGATCGGAGGTTGATACCCGAATATGCATCGACATTTGACCGGCATAACTGAAATCCCATTGATTACAAAACTTATTAATAAAATCGGTAATTGTTTCTGGATCTAAAGCTATGTAGTACGGAAGAAATTATAAAATAAAGGGAAAGTACACAAAAATTGTTAATTACATTTTTAAAATCATTTATATATTTTTAATATATAAATTTTTATGCAATAAGTTCAATATACAGTAAAAGACTTTAGTTAAGCCAATAATTTATTGCAGAAAATAAAAGAGAGGTAGTAGAATATTTTTGAACAAGGGCATTTAGGAGGTTTTAATTTGTGAGGTTTATTTATATTAACTAAACAGTTGTTTTATGTTCTGAAACTGAACTGTTCTGTCTCTCTTTCCGTTTTCCTGCCAGAATGCAAATTAGCGAGCGTGTATTTAAGTGAGGGTTTCAGATTATTTAGACAAACGTGTTCTGCCTGAAAGAGACGATACTAGTTTGGTAGTCTAAGATAAGAGGGCTGTCTTCGGCGTTGCTTTTTTTTTTTTTTTTTTTTTTTTCATAATGCAGCCCATGTCCTATAACTATACTATGGGACACCATAGTTTTAGGACATAGGTTGCTATTTTAAAACCTTTTTGAATGAAAAGACATAAGACATTCACCAAAATATAACGTTTTTCCAATTTTTTTAACATTCTCCATTTTCTTTTTTTTTTTCTTTTTTATTCTTTAAAAAATCTGAAAAACTTAAACAAAATTTTCATTAAAATTAATGAAAAAATACATAAAATACTTAAAAAAGAACATAAAAACATAAAAATAATTAAAAAATGAAGTATTTTTACATTTTTTCAAACATAAAAAATTCAAATTAGACAAAACATTTAAGGAAAATGAAAGAAATGCCCTGAAAAATTTAATTATTTCTTCAATATATAATTCCTATTAAGAGCCGCATGTGCCAATAATTTAATATGAATTCTCTCACTATGCCTTTTAATAAAATTTTCAGGTAATTCCTTATATAATTTGGGTTTACACCAATCAGCTTTAACTTCATGTCAGTTTATAAAGTATTCGCTAATTATCTGGTATTTCATGATTTCATCCCAATCAACTCTATCTCTTAGTTCTTCAATAGTATTTTTTGATAGTGTTTGATATCTAGAAACTAATATCTCTATATTCAGTGATGAAAGGTTCAGATAATTTTTGATATCTTGATATTAATTCCCAATCAATAACATTTTAGAAAATTTCTAATTAAATCTTCGTTTAAAGATGTGCTTTTAGAAACTTCAGATCAGTTGACATCCAGTTATTAGGATAAAAATTCTTTGGAAATATATTTATATCCATTTAATTTTGATTGCTTTACATATTTTGCAACAGGAAAAATTTTAAAATATTTATAAAATCTTGTTCTCGTAAATAAATTTCTTCTTCTGTAGCTGATTTAGCATTTAGTAAATTTAATAGTTGTTTATAAAAATTGTAACATTGCTTATCTTCTTTTCTTTCCAAAATATTTAAACTTTTCTCAATGACTTCAACAATCCCTAAACTTAATGCTGCAAGTGGTACAAAAGCGAAAGCCGATAAACCTGAAGCACTTAATATAAATTTCCTGACTGTTAGGGTAATTCTTACCTTTTGATATTTTTTATAACTTTTCTTAAAAATATATATGTTTTTCTCTAAATAATCTTCCATAATTTATATAGGATCAAAATTCCTTCGGTATCTTATTTTTGGATTCATTAAATAGAGCATGAAAAAACTGTCAGGAAATATATATTATTTTAATTCTTCTTTAGAGATAAAACCATCAACGTCTATTATTATTTGATGAATTTTTTTTAGATTGTGTGTTAAAAATTATAAAATAATTACAATTTTTTCTAATAGTGAAAGAAGATAAATAAAAGTTGTGCGAAATACAAATAATAGACACGTTTTTCTTTCTTCCACTAGTAAACATATTTTCAATATCTTTTTGATTTTTTTCTGTTACACAATCATCATAAACAACAAGATTTTTACGCGAAGGATCTAAATCATCAACAATTATAAATTCATTTAAATTTGATGAAAATACTACTTCTTCTTTTGTATATTTATCGTAAAAATTTAATATTTCTATTTTTTTCTTTTAATCTCTTAGTTTTAAGGATATCAATCTCTTTCAATACCTTCAAAGAAAGTATTTGTTTCTTGTAATTTAGAATATTTGGGTTCATTGATATATTTTGCGCATATGTATAATGCATCAAAATTTAACCTTAAACCTTTTGGCTCTTCAAAACCATTAATAAGATTTAATAATAAATTTGTTTTACTACAACCGGAGGGTCCTTCTATAAATAATCTGAATGGAACGAGATATAACGGATGTTGATTAGGATCACGTAATTCTTCTGGTTCAGTATAAGCTTTAATTTTTATCATTTATTTATTCATATAATTTTTAATTTTAAAAAATTTTAAAAAAATTTTTTAAAATCAATATTAAGCCTATTATTTTACTGATAATTTTTCATTTTTTTACCTTTTAAGATACATGTACCATGATAGAAATATGATGGTTTGGGGGTGCTCATGGGTTCCATAGAAAATTCTGCGGATTCCGATGTTTTAACTAATATCCATATATGAGTCTTTTTATCAGTTTCTATAAAAAAAGTGATTATCACGGTCATATCCATTTTGCGTTTTAAATCTTCCGTAAAACAATAACTTTTAACCTTTTTAAATATTAAATTACAATCGCTATCTAATTAATTTTCAGTTAAAAGAAATATAACTTTATCTACATATTTTTTATTAACAGCATCCATTTCATTCACAAGATTAGCCACATTTGTTATAATTTTATTGTTTGCATTATATTTCTCTTTTATCATTAATGTTATTGCATTCTTTTCTAAATATCTTTTATTAACAACATGCTTATCATTTACTGGATCTTTTACACTTCCGATTCTTTTATCCTTTGGGTAAAAAATATTTCCGTCTTTTGAATGTGAATAATTATTAATTTCTTTTTTAATATTTTGATCCAATGATTGTATTTTTTTCCGCTGTTTCATTAACAAAATTTAAAAAACTGTCATCAATGTTATATTTTCGTCAATATTATATTTATTTTTATTATTGTCATCAATATTATATTTATTTTTTATTATTGCCATCAATATTATATTTAATTAAACAATTTCTCTTAAATTTGCCAATGCACTCAAAACATACATTTTTGAACTAACGTCCTGATCGTCTATATGATTTTTACAATTTTTCAAAATTTTATTATCCATATCATAATTTCCATCATCAGTATATTTAAATCCGATTCCTGGTGGACAAGAAGGACCAGATTTTCTCTTATCATCAAAAGGTGGATATTCAGCAATCATTTATTAGAGATTAAGATTTCTCCTCTAAACTGTGAAATGATATAACTTTTTGTTCTTTCATATTTAACTCGGTTTTCTTTTTTCCTTCAACGGTAAAATAAAATATATATAGTTTTTCGCACTTATACGTTTTAATCTATAATGAAAATTTTATGTTAAATTTCCTACAGTTGTATAATATTCGTGATGGGATAGATCAAAAGCGATAATGGGATATAATTTACCGTATGATAAATAATCTATCATACATCCTGTTTCTAAAATACTGAGCTAAGCCTTAAGGCTCTAAACTATTTTAAAAGAAGGCTCACAGTCACAAAGGCTCACCAGCGGCCTAGGGGTAAAATCCCTGAACCCTGGTAGTTCGACCAATGTTCAAATTCCGGCGATAGGGCTGGAGTTTAAACGCAGTTTTAAGGTTCAATGTGGATATATCTATATTTTCCTTAGATACTCCTCTAAGAAAGCATCTCTTTCCTTAAATATGTAATCCTTATGTGCTTTGCCCTGAACAAACCAAAACAAACTTAACGTGAAAAAAAATTAATAAATTTTTGTTTAATCGCACATAGCAAAGAATGAGATGAACGTTTGCCAACTGGAAGGGATTCATTCGTGGGAGGCCTTTCTAAGAGGAACTTGTTTATATTCATGCCCCACATAAGGAAAACAGCTAGCTCATACATTAACATTCGACTCCAAATCGTAGTAGTGTTCATGAATCTTACCCGTTCAGCCACTAGTGGGTAGTGTATATAATGTAATAATAAAAAGCAGGAAAGTAAAATGGATGATATGAAAAAGATTAGAAGAAATCTATGTCGATTAAAATGGAATCAATAACTATCTGAATATCAATGACAATAATACTGCATATAAAATTTCATATGCTAACATGATCTGTTCGTGATGCCCAAGAAATCAATTGTCACAGTACTGATAAAAACTGTGAAATACTGAGATCTTCTGACATAGTCCTTTAATGTATTTTTTCACTCTTTTCTATATGCCTTCGGGGTGTAACGGTAGCACACTCGGCACGTATTCGAGAGGTTCAGGGTTACAGTCCCGGCGAGGGCACTGCACATTTTTCGCGTCTCCTGCTTGAAAAAAAAAACCTAATGCCTCCACAGTCAGACCCCAACTAAAAGGCGCTAGATGATGATTCTTCAGCACCAGGATTTGGCGACTGGGTCCATTAATCCCAGTCGCCCTTTAAAAGGAAGAGTATATAAGTCATTTTCTCTTTCTATTGTGCATGCCTTCGTGGTATAACGGTAGCCAACTCGGCGCATAAAGATCTAAAATAAAGGCTCTTAATACATTTTCAGAATTAAATTTATAAAATTTAGCTCTTTTACCTATCATGAATAGTAACCCAACTTTAGATAGTTTGGCAGCGAATTATCCCTAAATCTAAAACTGAAAGTGTAATTTAAATCTAAACACGAAATCTTCTGGATAGAAAGAATCTATCCAGAAGGTACTCGTGGTGCTTAGAACTCAGCCAACCCTTAGGGCAACATAACTTAAAATAATAGTCAAATATAAATTTAGTAACGTGGCAATTTAGTAACGTGGTCTCGAAAGGCAGAACATGCTTTGACTTACATCTAAAATCCTCACCTTAAGAAATAGGGAACTAATTTGCATTCCGGCGTCAAAACGGAAAGAAGAAGTGACAGTAAGGGTTTAAATCATAATAACTGGTTAACTAAAATAATAAAAACCTTACACATTAATTTATAGATGTAAATTTTGTTAAATAATATACAACGTAATTTTTATTCCGTTACGAGTTATCTGCGTTATTACTTCCTTTTTTGCAAACATTCTCTTCCCGAAATGATAATATAAATCCTCAATCTCTAAAGCTTTGCGAATTTTTTCACTTGCCTCGCGATGTCCTTGCAGTTTTTTGTCTTTTCTTTCACGCAATAAAATTGTTGCTTTACTTGAAATCATTTAAGACTTTTTGTACCTCCGGCATAAATTTTAGTTTATCTTTCCAGTTTTCTCAAATCTATGTCTACAAGGTAATTTGTTTATTAATCTTAGTAACCGGTGAGAAGATAAAGGGGTTCGAGAACAAGCTTGGTTAGTCGGTTACTGTGTTAAATAAAGAAATTTTTGGCTATTTCCGACATTAGACAAAAGAAAATGATATTGTCATTGGAAAAGAATTATGCATATACTCGCATCTCAGGATTCTGAGGCCACGATTTCCATTTATTTTCCACATGGTAAATATGTAGCGTCATTAGGTTATTTTGATGCTGGAGACATGACAAATTAACAGTGCCCTAGCCGGGACTCGAACCTGTATCTCTCGAATATGTGTCGAATATGCTACCGTTTCACCACGAAGGCATGAAGAAAGGAGGGAGAAAATACATTACAAATCTTCCCATTTAAAGGAAGACTGGGCATTAGGAGGCCCAATCGCCAAATCCTGGTGATGAAGAATCATCATCCACAACCTTTTAGTTCGGGCGCCATTGTAGAATCATTAGGATCTTTTTTGAAGGAGCAGATATGAAAAACTGCTGCGGGACTCGAAACTGGACCTCTCGAATACGCGCCGAGTGTGCTACCGTTACACCACGAAGGCATGCTGGAAGGAGGGAGGAAACACCTCCGGAATATAACAAATTTTTAGGAGTTCGTGATCCTTCCCATTGCGATGATGCTGTAAATATCAGACTGCCACTGAATGAAAGGTATTAGTTAATTGAACTCTCGAATGGCACCAGATTTAAAACGAAATTCTAAGTAGAATGCGTTGTTGTTTGGTTTTCTAAGTAGAATGCAATGTTGTTTGGCTTTTGATGTTTCTGAGAGTTAATACGTAGTAGAAAACGTAGTTGCCTTCCAAAAGGAGTGTACTTAATGTAAGTGAAACTTAAGGTTTAATAGTGTTTACCTTGAGTTTAACAGAATAGATGAACAGGGAATGTCAGCGTATGATGAATAAATAATCTCGGGATTTCAGAAACTGGGATCTTCATGGTGTTTATAATCGTTTATTATGCATGCATTCATATACAATATTTATAGTCTTTAAATTATGCTCTACGACCATTCATATAAATAATTTTCTATGTAAAATAGTACGTTTGTCGGCATTCAAATTCTATCCGCAGCCTTAGGGCGTTTTCAGCAAGCAAAAAAGGTTGCCATAATATTTGGCTCCCTTCGAGCTTCACTATAAATTTCAAATATTCCACAACCTGCGACGTGAGAGAAAAATCATAATATCGATAATAGTTTGCATATTTAACTGGCATACATTTGACACTGCGTTATATCACTAGAGTTTACTTAGCAGTTAATATAGGTCGGCCGCCCAACCGAGCTAGTGGTTAGTAATCGAAGGGCCCAGGTTCGAATACCAGAGAAGACATAGATGTTTGTAAATGCATAGTGCCTGTGTCGCTTGGGGCACTCTAAATATGTGGCAACCCGAAAGTCATCTCGAGAGGTTGTGGTAGGAGAAGAGAAGGGGGAGACCCTTGGACCCATCAACTCCGGGGAGCTCTCTCTCAGATCTTGAGGTGGAACTGAGCTAAACTCGAGCTGTCATCGGTATAGTCTTCAAAGCTCTTGCCAACGATAGGCGTGCTTGACTCCTTGCCCCGATGAATATCGTGGCCTTGTTTTGACATTTGCAGACAAGTGAGAATGGTAACAGCAACATTTGGTCAACAGGTACTTAGGTACAGTTCCATTGTTTCCTAGTAAATGCAGTCCGATACACTTTTCTAGATTTCTACTCCCTTTTCAGTCTTCGACATCTATATTTAAGAGAAAGGAGGGATTTAGGGAAAAGGCACAAAAAAGCACCAAATTTAGAATGTTAATTTTGAGGTCGTCAATTATTTTTTAAAGCAGCTATCATATTTTGTTATATCTTACACACATATGTATATATATGCGTGTGTATACAGGGACCAAATAAAGACTTCCTGAGGACATTCTCGAACATGTTTATATATTGCCCTCAAGAAAATGTTTTGAAGTGCTTGTAAGGTGTTTTTTCCCTCCCTTACCGCCGAATTTTGTGGAGTGATTGAAAACACTTTCGGTTAGTTATCGAATCCTGGCAAGAACATTGTTGACATTTCATGTTTCCAGCTGCTTCAGATTAACTTAATGAGTCTACAAGTGGCACTTTAACTTAAATGTAGTGGATGATAACTCATTCTCAACTGCATTTACCGACTGCATCCCCTCATTTCCACTCACATTTAAGTGGGGGAGAATTTAAGGAATTTTCTCTTGTCCTTTGATTATAGGCGAACGAAATGGTTGCATGAGCGTTTTCGTAGTTCCATGTGTAACATGGATACGAGCCAGTTTCCCTCATAAAGTCATCCATGGATGACCCCTTCGCTTGGCAGATAAACTTAGCGTGCTTATTGCCGTATCTAAAAAGCCAACTGATCGAGTGCAACCGAAAGCACTTCCAGCTAGCAATCCGGAGATCCGGAGTTAGAATTCGAAAGATGAAACTGCGACTTTTTCTGTTTCCTGTTTTGAAATACTATATCTAATGGCTATACAAACTCACTTTGACATTCCACGATATTCTTAGGATATGTGCTGTTTTGATGCTGTGTAGGTACAAATTAGCAAGAAGTAAAATAATAATAAACCAAATAAACTGTATAACTAAATTTGTTATTAATGCTTAATTTAAGTGCATAAAAACTAGTAATTCAGCCTTCTTTATCTGAGCAGTGACTATGTGAATATCGATTCAGTACCAATCTTATGCCGTCGGCCGCCCCCGCGTTCAAATTAAAACTGGTCGTCCTTTTGTACAGATATATAATACATTTGATAGTCATTTTTAGCCGCCAAGATTTAGCTGCCCACGTGCTCGTGCTGGTCACCATCGTGTTTTCGCCCGCTAGGAACGGCATTGAATCCATTATCCGAACTTTCTGAACCCTAGTATCGAGTATCTGAATCCACCATCCGAACACCGAGTACCAATACTCGGAACTCGTCTAAAAATCGTTCATACTAAATCGTTCAAGGAAAAAAAAAGAAAGAAAGAAAGAAAGTGCTAGCATACTTTTTCACTTAATTCTTGAGATTAGTTTGATGCTTCAAATTATTGTTATCCTGCTTAATTCGCTTGTCGAAACAATTCTATTTAAAGATAAGAAAGATATATAATTATTTGTTTCATGATATGTGTACCATTTAATAGTGTACAACATTTTTCTTAAATTTAATTTTGTACAATACCATGCGAAGGAAGCGAAGAACCGAAGCGCATAATTCGAACTTCTGTCACGTTTAATACAACGTGTACGAATTCTCTGTTTTTTCCTGTATTTATCACATGACAATTTCTAATACCTAACCAAAAACTGCGCAAGGTAAATACCGAAACGAAAGCGACGAGAACATTTCGGCGATCACAAGAAAGAGACTTCAAAATAATTCTTCCCGTTCAATTTTCTCTTAAAAAACGGAAGTCTCTTCGTCACAACAAACAACAATAAGCAATATTAAAGACACTCTCCAAACACTATACATTCACGAAAAAATAAGGACCTATCTATGTTAGTTTTGGCCAGCATCCAAAATCTGAAACGTCAATCATACGTTGGCGGGGGTGGGGCCAAGACCGTGACGACGCAAGAGCAAAACGGACCAGTAGAGACTGTGCCGAGTAGCGGGACAGAACGTAGGTTATCATAAAGTGTGATTCTGGTTGTCAAAACTTTTCCAAGACGGACGGACGATGCTGCACTTCGTCGTACATTTGGTGAAGGGTGTTTTTGCTAGGCTGGTACATTGACTACCGTTTCCCCGATTTCCATTTTTAAACAGTAATTCTTCTTTCGCAGTTTGTAGCAAAATATAGAGAAGTATAGGGAAGAGATCTGGAATACACAAAGTGGATGGACTAAAGTTCTCGGCTTTGTGCTTGCCACATGGAAGAGATTAAAGTACGTTATTTTGATTTGCTCTTGCTCGATATTTAATTTGACATCTTAAAGTTTACTTCTTGAATGCCAGTTTTTTCCCCAGTAATTTAAAACCTTAATATATTTTCTGAAAAGCTTAAAACAGAAAAAAATTGTATCTAAATTATTAAACGATAAGATAGTTTTGATTCCTTCCTCCTTATTTTTTTTATAGTGCTTCCTTATTTTGACGTAAGAAGTGGTGTAAGAATTAAATCCACGTTATAACGAAATTGCATTATTCCTCAACGAAAATTCGAATAATACATAATAATAATAATAATTTCAGAATAAAGGAATAATTTAAATCTGTATTTAATATTGAATTTCAAAAATATTTCTATGAATTCCACTCAAATGAAATGCAACGAGCATAACAGAAATGTTCAGGTACTTGTTTGGTTAAGTATTTCTTAACTTTTAACGACGAAAAAGTCAAATTCTTTGGTTGGAATTTCTATATCATAAGATAATGTTTATTCCCTGATAATTGATATAATTAGAATCGTAATTATATAGTTCGTACAATAAAACTCTACGCATTTAATTTTGGAATGTTTAAATGTCAGTGCACACGCTATCGTAAAGGTATGCTGAATATAGTACCTCTAGGATAGCAGTATATAAAGTTTCCGAAATAAATGCGCTAAAATTCGAATATAATTCTTCCAATAATGCATTTAAATAATGTTCTTGGGCTTAGACACTTCCAAAAGCAGTTTTGTAAAAGCTTTTAAGAATTACTTTTAAAAGCTGGAAAAAATTCTCTAAAGTTTTTTCGCTGTATTTTAAGTAAAACGTTTTGCAACTACCTACGCATCAAAATTTGAAATTATGTTCAGGTCTTTCATATGTTCCATAGTATTCATTTATAAATTTCTGCTGTTATATGGACTGCATACGTGTAACGTTTATGCTTTATGTATAACAGATAATTAATGCTACCCTCTGTAGTTTCAGATGTGCAAAGATAAATATGATTGTGTATTGGTTAACACGGGGTTCTAATTAGCAATTTCAGTAATAGCAATTTTGGCTAGTAACCAGGAATTTAAAAATATTACAACTGCTACTACTACATTAAATATTACTACTAGAATTCTAAAATGGAGTAAAAGCTAGTATTTTTTAAATATTTCAAACTAGTAACAATTAACTACACATTTATTAGGTATTTTTAACTAGTACTTAGTAATTTAAAAATACTAGTTACTACTATATTTTTGAAAACTACTATTTTTAAAGTAAGTTGCAGCAATAATTTTAACTAGTAACAAAAAAATAAAATATTGTGAGTCTGTGCTAAAATTGCCAGACTATCCAGATAGTGCGCAGAACAGTTTCTCATTTCAAGCGCAGTGCCCCACTTCGAAATATTTCCAGAAATATATCTTGCATTTTGTAAATATTTCGCGATTTTGTAAATAATTGACGTGAAATTTGTTAATGTCCCACCATACAGTCCTCATGAAAATATTTTTGGGTGTTGATCATCTGTAGGATGATTTAATTTCGCTGCCTAATCATCTGAGGGATTTTTAAATTTTGCAAATTGTAAATACGTGGACAAAATAAGAAAATATTTTGACGCAGAGTAAATAATTCTCTGATTTACTAATAAATAATGGCTAGAGTGAAGGGCAAACCAAACGTGGTATTTTTTTGTTAAATAATAATTTTAATCTGGTAACCTTACCTACAATGCCAAGTTTGTTCAATTCTGTGATGATTTTTTGATCGAAAACAAATCGCAGTGTGCATGGGAAGGAAGAAGTAATATATCATATTATAAAATATATATATATATATATATATATATATTATGTAAGGTATAATATATGTAACTCAAAATTATTAGTTTTAATTTGGCAATAGTCCTTTTTATTCCTTATTTTAATTTGGCTATCTTATGCCTAAAAATTATAACATGTAGTTTGAAATTATAGATACGCGTTATACACTGGTGTGCGTTATAACCCAGATAATACGGTAAGTTGGACTAATTCTTGAAAATAAGTTTAAATGAAGCGCTGCAAAAAATCTGTATAATTTAAAATGCGTATTATTAAATTCTGATTATTATATCTGTAGAGGTATTAGGTATTTTATGCTGAAGACGTGAAAAATGAGCAATGCCTTCCCCGGGACTTAAACCTGGACCTCTCTAATACGCACCCAGTGTGCTACCGTTACACCATGAAGACGTGCAGAAAGGAGGGAGACAATACCTTATATACTTCCCCTTTTAAAGGGCGACTAGTGATTAGGGGAACCAATAGCCAAATCCTGGTGGTGAAGAATCATCATCCACCACCTTTTCGTTCGGGTGCCACCGTAAAGTCTTTAGGGACTGGAACCTGGACCTCTCGAATGCGCGCCGAGTGTGCTACCGTTACACCACGAAGGCATGTAGAAAGGGAGAAGAAAGTACAACCTTATATACCTTGACCAACTTGTTTGGTTAGGTGGGTCGAGCTGCGCCCATTTCTGGTGCAACGCATGGGTATATGTATTTTATACTACGGTTTTGTAAAAATGTCGATGGATACTTTTCACGCAAAGAAATTTATGAAATATGTAGAATAAATAAAAATAAGAAACTCTGAATATGCATTTTCTTCATATTTAATTCTATAAGACATATGTGTCAGTTAAAAAAGCGAATAAGTTAAAATATTTTAAAGGCTTCGTAAAGCATTTTTAATGTATGTGGCGAAGGAAAAAGAGCTTTCCTTAATTGCTGTTGCTGTTTTTCTGTACATAATTATATTCGAATGGACACGACAGAAAAGTATGTTTTATAAATGGAAAGAAAACACGCGACAGAGTCGAGTCATTCTAGAAACTTTTATGAAAAGGAAAAATTAGCTTAAAAATATTCTTTCCAGCTTTATGGCTGTGAATACAAATTAAATTTATGATAAAATTTTATTTTCGAATATTGAGTTTGTTACCTGGCTTTATACTTCTCCGAGATTCCAGAAATTTTGAATTAGTTATTGATTTATAGCTCGAGATATCCGGTCTTTCCTCTCGAAAATTCTCGAGATTCTAGAACGAATTCTCAGTTATACCTATTTTATTGAGGGAAAAAATATAAAAGAAGCAGCAAAATCATACAAAAGAAAATCAGGAAAGTATTAGGTTGCTTTAAATTTGTACCTTTTTGTCCTTTATTTATCGAATCTTTCAAATGTATTAAAAAAAAAAATTTTTTTGTGCTGCCTGATTTTATCCCCCCCAAGAAATAATGTCCCTCCGTGTCGTTTATTATGACGTTGAAATCTTTAATTAGGAGGCGTCGGCTTGAGGGGGGGGGATACTACGATAGGGGTCCATACTTCTTGCTTCTGTGCGTAGGTAGTTGAAAGGTCCGTTTTCCAGAGCTGGTGCTAACACCTGCATAGCTTTGGACCAAAGTCACATTTTCAATCTTTAAAAGGAAGCTAGTTTGCCGAAGTCTCTCTTTTTGCCTTATAAGGAATTACCTAGGAGGCTGAAATCCCTATTCATCTTACACATGTGAAAACCCATTAAAACCAACCACGCTGCCATCTCGTTCGCCTGGGATGGAATGTGGGTTAAATTTCTAGTTTCAG
>KK112761.1:342834-377467 GCA_000611955.2 Stegodyphus mimosarum
TTTCCGCTTTGAAAAATGCAGTCTCTACAACTTTTCAAAGAAATACAACTGAATGAATTAGCTTTCGCGTCGAATCACTAGTATTTTGCGTCGAATCACTAGTATTGCATCACTTTTCAAATTGTTTCCACCAAATATTACCGCCCTGTATTATATATAAATAAATTAAATAATGAAGAATCCACATGAATGTCTATCTCGCATTGTTAAAAAACAACGGTACCTAGAGCCATCAAATTTTGAGTAACGTAGTCCTTTATCCGAATATTTGTAAAACTTTAACGAATTTTTGATACTCAATGATTTTAAAACGAACAGTGGCAATACTGTACGGAATAAGGCATTTTTATCTCCAGCGCGCGAGTGTAGCTATCGGAATTTCTAAAGACGTACTGTTTTTAAATATTTTTATTCCAAAAGGGCATTAGCTCAAATGCTCTGGAAACGTGTGTGTGTGTGTAAATGAAAAAACGTCCCTCTGGGCATAATATAAAGTCTGAAAGCTTGTAGAAGTTTTTTATTTATTTATTTTTGTTGTTGTTTTGTTTTGTTTTTCCCTTTCTGTTTGCGCACATTCTTATACATATGGTAATGAATATGTCTAAATTTAGTAAGAGGATATAATATCTAAAAGGGTAGAATATTTAATAGTAAAAATCGCATTATAGTCCTAAATGATTTTGATAATACTGTAATGGAGATAAAAAAATACACAGAGAAATATTATTGTCAAAACAAACACGTATTTCTTATCCTATTTTGTTTGCTAAAAGTATTCAGCAATTTCTTTTTTATTAAGTATTTTCTTTTTTGCGATAATGAATAAACAATTATGCGTGCTATTTTTCATCTGGAATTTTATCATAAATCTAAAGTAAAATCTACTTTGTTATCCTTCGCGCTCTTAAGTTTGACTTCATCATCGTTGGTCCAATCTGAAAGTCACGTTTTCTTATTATGTAATCCTTTGAAATATTGTTCTTGTCGTCTGAGTTGTATCACAAAGGATTCGAAAAGGCACGAAAGATAGCGCCTCCACTCAGATGTTTCTTTAATTTACTCTTGTTCAATTTATACTGGGGAGGGGCGGTGAATTGTGTACAAGCGAAACAAACGATTTTGATAAATGGATAGAAATTGTCGAAAAGTTCTGAAAACATACTTTGAAATAGAAACTGTCGAAAAGTTCTGAAAACGTACTTTGTCTCGTGTCGAATTGTTAGCATAAATTAGTGTCATTTTTGCATAATGAACTTCGGCAACATCAAGAACAAACGGGCGCCGAACGATATTTATTGGCGAGAATGTATTCTACCTGTGTGCTGACTGGATGGCGTTTTTCTGGTGTAAGAAGTCTTAAACAGAATTTGTACTTGCGTGGTACTTGTGCTTCATAGCATGCTATGTTCTCTTTTTCAAATATACTCCTGATAATATTACCAAATGCGTAAGACTGGCCATATTTAAGGCTTATGAATGAGTCTCTTGCATGTTGTTTTCAATCCTTCAATTTAAATGTTTGTAAAGACTGTCAGTTTTGATTTGTATTCTATTTGTGTTCTATTTGAGTTAATCGAACTCTCGAACTTGTGAAATAAAGATTTCATAGTTATTCTAACACACCAACTGTCACGAATACGTATGAATATCCCTTTCTCCTCCCCTTTCTTCTTAGTAAGCTGTTCCTTTTCTCTCAAAATAGAAAGGAAGTTTTTAATATAAAAGGCAAATGATTCTGTTTTTGATACATAATTTCTGGCGTTAGAAACAATTAAAAATACTTACGATAATGATGCAAATGATTATCGTAAGTATCAATAATCTGATTATCAGTTATCCAAAGGGCGTAGCATAAAAACAGAGGAAAAGTACAAAAGGCTAGAATCATAACTACACCAAAACATATGTTATATTTTTATCAAACTACCTTCTTACAGATGATATACAAAAATCCTCATCGTTGAAATGCACATTTTAAAGCATGTGGAAAAAGCATTTTATGGAAACTGCTCTAGTGAATTCTATTTCTTCTTCAACGCAAGACAACAATCAGAAAACTCATGGAGAGAGGTCAGGGTTGCAAGCAGGTTGTGGCATGGATTTTAATGTTGTGCACTGTAAAAGGTTATCAAATATGAGTAGCGGCAGGCGGGCTGTAGTGTCGTGATGTAATACTCATTCCTCTACAAACTTACATCCCCTTTCTCGATAATTATCTCCCTAAATGCTTGAGAATGAAACTTAGTACGCAATATTGACAGGGTCCACTATGAGTTGAATGGTTAAACCGCTGAATACTGGTATTTTGGCTCAGCTTTCAGATCTCATTGAGCAGGGTAGCTGAATGCGTGTTTCAGTAATTTTTTCTGTGTTTAACGTAAATAAGAGCCAGTTTCCTGTGGAAAGTACTTCATGAATATGTCCTTATGTCCCTTCCCTTAAACAGGTAACTTTGTGTTGTTCGCGTGATTTCCCAGAATACAAATAAATGAATCCTCTATTGACAGCCTAATTTCTCTTAAGCAGATAACCTATAACCCTCGTGTGCTGGGCTGTTTTTAACCAAATGAGCAGCATTGGCAGTAATCTGAAAGAACCGCATCGTTGTTAATATATACAAATCTGTTCTGAACACCATATGACTTCCTTTTCCACTTATTAAATGATATACATTTTTTCCTGTACTGCATTTTAACGTATTTCCTCGAATTATTCTAGCTTAATAAACTATTTTATCAATCATCGGCCAATTTTTGGCGTACGGGTATTTGTCTCATAACGAGTATAAAAATGTCTTACATTATAGGTATAGGAATCGGGAGACCTCGTTAAAAGTAAGGTTTCGTTATTTAGCCACAATTAATTTGCTTTACATTTGACATTGCCAAAACATGAATCTTTTCCTATTTTAAAATACTTCTGTATTTTTACTGCACTTCGTTTAAACTTTTTTCGTCGAATTATATTCTAACTTAAGTGATCGATCCGTCAAGGAATGTTCAAAACGACATCAAAAATTACAAGTTTTGAAATTAAATGTGGTTATCTCGTAAGCTATTTTCTTCCTCCTTTCTGCATGCCTTCGTGGTGTAATTCCAAAGAATTGTCCGACGCGATTTGAAACAAATTGTCCGAATGGGTTTGGAAAACGTCCCTTTTTTTTTTTTTTTTTTTTTTTTTTCTACCAATGGCGGGCCGTAAACCGACTTCGGCTTGGCCACTACTAAGGCCAAAAGTCGTAGTCACTTTATTATAGAGGCACCTGATAGGTGGGCCACCTTTGCCTCCTATGAAGAGACGGACAGTTACAGTCATGCCTTCTTCGGGATTCGAACCCAGGCCGTCCGGTATCGCAGCCGGCTCCGTTAACCACTATACCATCTGGGCGGCGGGTTGGGAAAAGTCAAAATGAATATTGCTGTTGAAATACGCAGAGCCGTAGCTAGGGTTTTAAGCGCCCGGGGACAATTGAAGATTTTGCGCCCCTTTATGTGTGCCAAGAATGGAAAATTTTTTATTCTAAAATGTTGTAACATCAGTTTGTCGCCCTCTGGATGCTACGCCCGGTAACAGGTGTACCCCCTTTCTCCATCCTAGTTACGCCACGGGAAAATAATGACACCTGAAATGTTCTGTTATTATAATACTTCTTTTTTACTTCGTAATGAGGACGTAAAAATGATCATCGTTATTTCTCAAGCTGATTTAATGTTAATTTTATATTTAATAAACTAGCGTTCCTGCGCATACATGTTTGCTAAAAAGAAAACAACGCGCGTAGTTATAAGTATTTGAATCATGATAACAATATAGGAAAGATGTCTAATATGTAAATGAGCCGTTACTAAAGATTAAACTTTGCGTATGTAAAAGTTCCAAATGTAACCATTCTTTGTAATTTTTGTAGGTCAAATGATCACACGCGGAAAGACTGGAAAAGAGCCGAATATATTTTATAAAATAATAACTTAAAATAAAGTATTTAGCTAACAATTTGTACGCAAGACTGCAAAAATATTTCTCAAATTTTCTTTCTTGTTCTTCTTAATAAAAGAACAAAAACGTGTATGCAGAGCTGTTTTATTAGCAGTAATTTTTTATGTATATAAAATAAGAAAAATTATTAATGTTCATATTTTTTTCCTTCTCTTTTCAGGCAGAATACGGCCTTTCAGACGAACAAATTGCTGGTGAGTTTCTAAGATGTTACTTTTTTAAACCTTAGAGTTAATAAGCCATTACAACATTTCCCCTCGAGAAAATAAATTTCATAAAGTCATTTTTTTCGTATGAAAACCTGCATTTAAACATACTCTTATCATTATGTAGCGTTTTTATGTTGAAGGAAAAGTCTTAAAAGTAAAACATATCATTTTAAAGATCGTTTGCTTTAATTATATTGGAAATTTCAAAAACAATGATGCCTAGGGGCTACTTTGTAGTAAATAATGATTAAGATAAAAAAGAAAATTATATGGCAGGAGAATGAAAAATATTTAATTTATGTATCTTTTTAGTCTAAGTAAAGTACCTAAATAGTATAAAATACCTGAATCTCTAGAGTCTAATTGATCTCGTAATACTGTAAGCCATAAAAGAAATTCGTTACTTTATATTCCCATCAATTACGATAACGGTTAAATTATATAAAAGGGTTTAAAATCGATTTGTTCAGTGAGCCACTTATTACTGGGGGGTGGGATTAACCAGGCTATGCCTAAAAATATCTAATGTATCCAGACAAAACCCTCCCGCCAATTCCATGTTTTAAATATCAACTAGCTGTACAGTATAACTTCCCGTTGATCGTTTATAAACAAAATCTAATTTGTTGTTCCAATAAACAGAAAGGTCTTTAAGACAAAATTTTGGATTATATTTTATTAAATGTGATTGGCCTCGTGAAAAACTGGGTTTTCTATATGAGAACCAAAAGGTCTTAAGCATAGCAATTAGAAAGATATATAATATAGTACGTCAAAGTACCAGCCAAGACTACGGACAGATATCCAGATTTCTTGAAAACGCTTTAGAAAATCTTGCGCCAGAATTCTCCTTGGATGCCCCCCAAATGAACCTACAGAAACACCTAATAGCGGTCAAGCGCTAATGTCTTTCAACAATGGCAGTTCTGTTTCGGCTTCGAATCCAGGCGAACAGGCTTGTTGCATGGGAGGTTTCGTTGTTTTCCACATATATAACGTGTATACCAGCCAGTACAAAGGCAGCCCTTTCCTTAAGCAGATAGTTCTGGTGAACTTTGCCATGATCAAATAAAGCAAATAAAACCAGAAACGACTGCATTAAGGCAATGCTTGTTACGTTTTGCAATTATCGCTTTTCATTCGAAAAAATAATTCTTTTGGAACTAATAAAAAGATTTTGTGTCTCTGCATCAGATATTGTAGGATCCGACAAGAATATTGGCAGTACATGACACTGTTATGTTTCATCCATCAGTGATCTCAACATTCCTGAGTTGCGTTCCGACTTTCAGGGGAATTATTGCTATTTGTCCTTGCCCTATTTATTGCTGTGGATTATTTCCTATTCTATAAACCAAAAATAAAGTGAATGGGAAGCATTTGGGTAATTTTAGGGATTTTCACAAACAATCTTTGCCCAGTATTTCAATGGTTTCATAAGAAGCGCTGCTAAGAATTCTGCAAAACATTGTGTGCGTATTAAACTGTGCGCACTGATCCACGGAGAAATGCATATTTTGATTAGTATTTGCTCTACTGCTTGGTGTTAAGGATGGTTTCCTTAACTAGATCTAAACCTTATGAGACGCACTGCGTATTTCTCAGAGGCATCAGAAATATAGCCTTAGATATTGCATATGTATGCTAATGACTGGTATGTTAATATTTATGTAAGCTAAAATATGTAAATCAAAATTCTAACTGTAATTTACTATAACGCAGGTATTTATTTAACGCTTCAAAAGCCAATAATAATTTCAAACTGGGGAACTGAAACTTAAAATTAGCCCATGGGAATGAATTTGAAATTTGTACTGAAGCTAAATCATTCTGAACTAAACTTTTATCTACTTGGCTGTCCTGTGGCCACGTTACCATTTCTTTGATCTTCTGCCTCTCTTTCATCAACTGATCGTTATAACGATGTAAATAAATCTGATGTGCACAAGACTTCTTTATACGACCTATTCAATTGCATGCATCTTTTGCTTTATTTTATTTAAGTTTATTCCTGGAATTATTCTAATTTAATTAACGTATTCCTGAGGGCAAGTCCAAAGTAGCATCAAAAATTTCAAATTTTGAAAGTGATTATCCGGGTCAATTTTTATCGTACAAGAGTCAAATTTCTTATAGTTTTCATTTTTCATAAGGAGTATATAATGAGAATAAAACTTTCCCAACTATAAATATAGGAACCGGGAAATCGCATTAAATGTTAGATTTCGTTATTTGTCGAAATTTAGTTTTGCTTGCTTTAATTTGACATTGCCAAAAACTGAATATTTTCTTCATTTAAAATACTTCTGTAATTGGAAGCATTTGACTTCGACCAAACGAATACGAAAATGAAGGCCGAGTTAGGGACTTTATATATAAAAGGGATAAGCGTATATATATATATAAGGGCAAGGATATATATATGCGTTTGGTACTGTCGATTACAATAAAAAAGAGGTGCACCGCCAGTTGTTACAGCAGTCTCATATATAAAATTTCAACGTTCTACGGCTAATTGTTTTTTAGTTGTGCGAGATACATACGTACGTACGCGCAGACGTCACAAAAAATCAATTTTGTAGTTCGTTTTCGAAAAACGAGTGCTTTATACTGTCCGTGATGTCTGCGTACAGACATCACGCAAAACGTCGTCCAAATGGATTCGGGCACGATCAAATTCGATATTTCCGTTGAAGTATGATACCCGAAATTTTTCGCGATTTCCTTCACTTCTTACAAGGAAGTAAAAAAGCGCAAATCTGATCAGAGCGCTAGTGACAGACTCAGACCAGACCACATTAACAAAGCCGTTGCGCGATTTAAGAGGCTGAACACTAGAACTATTTAAAGCCGCCCAGACGGTACAGTGGTTAAGGGAACCTTTTGCGGTACCACAGGGCCCGGGCTTGAATCCCAGAGAAGGCATGGTTTGAAATGCCCGTCTCTTCATAGAAGGCAACGGTGGCCGTCTATTAGGTAACTCCAGAATAAAATGGCCTCCACTTCTGGCCTTAGACGTGGCCAGTGCTGAACAGGCAAGTGTCCGCCATTGGATTAAAAGAAATTCTTTACATCGCCAGAAGAGAAAATGATTTGTTACTTTGACTGCCAGAGGAGGCAACGGTGAGCCAACTATTAGACGCCTCCATAATAAACTTACCATCGCTCTCGGCCTTTATTGTGGCCAACATCTATGGATGGCTTGAATTCGCCATTGGAGAAAAATAAAAGAGCTATCTAAAAAACAACTAACAGTAAACTCAACACTAGTCGAACTTGGCAGTACCCGTGCTGTCCCGTCTGCTTTCGAATGGCCAGCGTATAAACGATGGTTGTAGTCAGTGTGATGGCAGCTAATTTTTCAGATGACCAATCAGCCACTACATACAAATGCCGTGAGGATCTGGTCCAGTTAGCCACGCAAGCAGAAAACTCCTTATGTGCCCCTCCACCGCACCAAACTCTACCCTCAAAGAGGCACAAATCTGATCGAAGACCAAGAGCGTAGCTCGAGCCATTAAGCATGTACGTCCGTTTCAAGAATTATTTTGTCCCAAAATAAAAATACATTCTATCGGCCGCGAATACTGCTTTTGTTTCATGTTATTGCGAGATAAATAATTCAGAGATTTCGTTGGGCTGAAAATAAAGATAAATATCATAGAAAAAGATACAGTTCAACATGAAAGCTTTGGTGCAATAAAACCGCCGACAACAACTACAGCTACTAAGCTTATTTGCAACATATTACTCAATGTACATAAGTGCCCTGTATTCTGAACCAGGACTAAGTGCATCCTTATTTATACAAGTCCACCAGCGCTAAATTTCTGAACACTGGTAGTTCTGTCCTCGTTTTGATTCTAAGAGAACGGGCTGGCTGCATAGGCATTTTCGTAGCTTTCCCCGTGTGTAACGTGCATAGGAGCTAGTTTCCCTTAGAAATTTCTCCACAAAGGCATCGCTCCCTTTAGACGGATAACTCTAGTGCGCTTTGCCATAATCGCAATAAACCAAATCTTATTTATACACGTACCTTATTTATGTACGTAGCTCATTGAATCCCCCAATCAGTATTGGCTAATTTTACGGACATTTGAGGTGAGCTATATATGTTTTGCATATAACTTTGAAACACGAAATAATATTATTAGCTTAGAAAATACTAAGTGTGAATTTATATCCGCAACACACGCCATTAACTCGTAAAATCATCGCGCTTATATTAAGCGTAATTTGACATAGTTATATTTCATGTAATAGGTTACATATTTCTCTACGAATTTCAAATGGCCATTGCGAAATTTCTCGTCTCTTACTTCTCCCTTTCCTCCGAAAAGTATAAGCTCATGGGGAGGCATGAAACTTTTTTATTTCAAAATATTTATTATTCTCAGTTTCCAGTAATTAATTTTTTAGATCCAGGTGCATTTAATTTTGTGCGGTACTGCATTGAAATGGAGTACTTTGGAGCAAGGTTTTTTGTAAGCAGAAAGCATTTATTTGTCATTTGTATGAGCGTACTTGAGATATTTAAAAATGGCGTGGTCGACAAGTTTCTTTCCTTCGAAGTTAACGATTTCCAAAACCAAAATCGTAAAGAACTCACATTCCTTTTGTCATATTCTTTACATGCATAATTACTCTCCATTTTATTACAATTATCATAAGCATAATTACATTTCCGACGTTATATTTGTAATTTAATTGCGCTTTTTTTCTGGCTTTGGTGAAATTAATTCAATTATTCAATACATTTCAAACGCAGCTGGGCCTATATTTTTACTCATTGGAAATTAACAAATAATTTCGGATGGTTAAATGTCTGATGTGAAAGTTCAACGTTAATAACTTTACTTACAGAATCATTTCACTGACTATTATGTCAAATAGCTCATCTGTTCTTTATCAGGAACTTAATTAGATTTTATTTCTGGCACTGGCATAGAAGTCAGTCAAAAATATGCCAGCGAATTTTTCTCAATTAAATAGAAGACATATAACATCATCTGCTGCTTTCTTTCTTGATCGTTCGCTTGCAATTAAACCTTTCTACGCGGTTACAATTAAACTGGACTAATGGATGATATATCGCCGAAGGAATAACGCAGTATGCCGTGGTATTTTTACATTCATTTGAAAGAGTTCTGAATGTAATGTTTAGCAGTTGTATTCAAATATTCCAGTATTCTTCAAACAGTGTTTCATGGAATCTTTCGGTTCCAGACAGATTCTCCAAGGGGTTCAGCGAGTCAAAATTAATTTTGAAAAAGAAAATGTAATAGCACTTGGGTAGAAAAAATAAGCAAGTAAAATTAATAATTATATAGTATTTTTTACTTCTATTATTAATGTTATCTGAAATATTCAGTATGATATCAATATGTTTTTAAATTGCAATGAAATGATTTTCTTTTCATTTTTCGCTTCAGGTTCTTGCAACACTGATATATTTTCATTGATTTTCTAACATTTAATTTTAATTTCCTTTAAATTTCCCTTTAAAATTTTTCCACAAAGACATTTTTCTTATTAGGAATATAACAACCGTGTGCTTTGCCTTAAGCAATTAATCAATCAATAAACGTCACGCAGATATTTTGACTGGATAAAAATACAATGGAGTACAAAAATTTATGAATTTTGGAAGAGGGAAATAGTAGTTTTCTGCTAGCTAGTACAGCAGAAGAAAATCTAGCTTTTAAAATATTATTTTGAACGGCTGAGTTAATTAGTGCATGCAGTTAATATGTTTATTTACAGAAGTGAGTAACTGAGAGATTTGCACTTGCTCAAATTTAATAGCATTTTTTTGTTGTTTGTTTGTTTTCCCCCAGTTTCCTCAACACATTAATTTCTGAAACATTACATTATTTCTTTGTTACTAAGAAAATATTCCATTTAATTGTTTAGAGGTTAATTAGTTCTTTAATTTTCCTTAGATACTTTTTACTTCCTTAATTGTACGAAGTATTGTAATCGCGCAAAATTTCGGCTATCGTATTTCAACGAAAACTTTGACCACTCTCGATTCCATTTGAACGATGTTTTTTCACGACATCTTGTTAGCATCGTCTGTGCATACGTACGTATGTGTATAATTCGCATAACTCAAAAACGAATAGCCCCAGAAGCTGAAATTTTGTATATGGGACTACTATAACATGTAGTTGTGCACCTCCCGTTTTGGTTGCAATCAGCCGCACCAAACGCATATACATACACCCGCACATATGTATATATACTCATTCTGTTACCCGGTTCGGTGAGGTGAGCTACCGTTTTTATTCCTATATGTTGGTAAAATGAGCAGTTTTTGCTCTAAAAGGGATTGAATTATATTGTTCTGTGTTCCGGTTAACGTTTCTATGCCAGTTAATTTGCATGCGATAGTTGTAGAATTACCAACAAGTTAAATTTGTTTAAGTTCCAATAAGCCTAACGACGCCGCCATTTCTTTACACTTGAAACTTAGAAGCATAGGAATTAAGTCAGTTTCTTTTGTCAAGTGGGGCCCAAAGGTTTTGTGCGCCGAAAAATCTGTCTATGTGCCTAATTTTAATTAATTTAAATTCTAATTTTAATTGTAAAACTTTATTATTTTAATTGTTTTAACTGTATTTGGTATATTTTTTGGTGTTTTAGGTTTTTCTGTATTTTATGATTTTTAATGAAGATGTCTTGAGTTTTGATGTATTTTTTCCTTGCCGCGAAGTGAGGACTGAATTGATTGAATGAGAAATAGATGTCTAAGAGAATTCGGGGAAATAAGTTTAAATGAAATGCAGCAAAAAATATGCGTAATATAATAGGCCGTATAAGGAAATCATGTGCTGTCCACATCATATTTTTTCATTTACGCTTAATAATTTGAATTATTAAGCGTAAGTATACTAGGAAATATTTTTTGAGAAATATGCTTGGAAGTTAGGAATTTACTAAGACTGGAGATAAGTAATAAATTAAACGATAAATTACAGCGCATGATGTTGTACGTTTCAGCTAGCATATATTCAGCTCAGTCAATCATACACATTGCTTAGATGATAAATTTCAATACTAGAATCCAAACTGATGATATATTCGTTTTAATTACTGTACACTTGCATCTGGGAACCATACGCCTTCTAGTATTTAATCTTCTACAAATAAAGACCAAGCCGTGAGTAAAATGAAAATATATTGTTGCGTTCTACGTGTTCGTGAATTTGGCGTAATTGATGACAACACTTGATGAAGAATTAAAACGCAATTTATTCGTCAGTATTACGCAAGAAAGTTCCAAAGATGCGTTACAGTTGTCGAGAAACTGCGATAAACACTTTGAAGCAATCAGTAATGCAGCCTTCAGGCTACAACGGTGAAGACAGCTTCACGGCAAAGCACTAAACTACAGCTCCCGACTCGGTCGATCGCTCTCGAGCTAATCTCTGAACTCGGAACACTGCTACTGAACTCGACATACTTTCTACTACTCAAGATACTCTTTCTGCGTGGGTAGGATATTTGTAGCTTTTGAACCTGCCTTTGAGAACATTCTCGGAAAACCGGTTAGAATTCGTTTTAGAATATTCTCGCTTCGACTATGGCATATCGCAAATTTTTCGCCAAATGGGCGATTTAGCGCCAAATTTGGCAAACCTAACCCCTTTTTGAGGGAAAGCTACCTTACCTTAGCTGAGCATTTCGTAACAATATATTTTGAAATAAAATGTTTGCTAACCAAGAAAATTGTGACAGTTAATATTAACCTTTATACATAAATAATAAATGCGATTATTGAGAATATGCTATACTAAATAATTGGACTTGACTGATTCATGGGATTAATGGAGGGATAGAGATGCGAGCGTCTTTTGCTCTTTTCATTATAAAAGTTCATTTTAGACATTTAATCATTAAAGGGAAGAGGACGCTTTTGCTTTAATGCTGAAGAAGCTAATGACAAAGTTCTGGAAACATGTCGGAAGAAGAATCGAAATTTATAGTAAATGAAGTGCAACGAAATATAGATAAGAGTATATGACTGGGTGGGGATGTGACCCTCTACTGAAAGTAACAGAAAAATTGAGAATTACTAGAACAATATGTATGATAATGATGGAATGTGTGTATAACCAAAAGAGTGATGTTAACCGGATATATTTATGAATATTTTTTGTCGGAAAGGTGCGTTCTTTTGAATAGCAACGAGTGAATTTTGAAGAAATTTTACAGAAAGATGAAATTTAATTGCATTATTTTTGCCGTAGTGACTTACTCGAATTTCAAGTCTTTATGTATGATAGAGTTCTTCATGTACCAGAAGGCCTTTGTAATTTATCGAAGGATCTTGTTCTTAATGATATGTATTTTGTACATTTTGTTTTTATGGCATAACCTCAGATAGAGGAAGCATAAAGGACAGCAGATCTGAGTACTGACTTGTACAGGATAATTTTGTTGCTAGAGAGTTGACTGTGACGTATCAGGAGAGGTCGCATGTTGCAGAGATTATAATTGTATTTTTGTGCAACTTTCTTTATATGATGGCTGAAGATTAGTCTAGAATTTAGGGTGATTTCAAGGTAGGTAATTTTGATTTCCTACACAATGAGTTAGTCAAATACACTGGGTGCAGGCATATGTTTATTTGAATTTCCTCTTTGGAAAATGATCGCAGAAGATTTTTGCGCTTTTACCAAGGTACACCATTCTGTGCACCAATCGCCGAGGATGCCCAGATAACATTGAAGTTTGTACCGTACTGTTTTAATGTTAACAACTTGCGTAAGTATGGCGGCATAATCAGCATAAAGCTTAAGTTGGACTTTGGGATCATGCGAAATGTCATGAGGATATTGAAAAGAATGGGTGCCAGTACATTGATTTGGGGAACTCCAGCATTGATGTTACTAATCGTAGAAATTGCGACTTCATTTGGACAAATATTTGTGGTTCTTCAGGAAAGCTGTCATGATCTTGATGATATAGTCTGGCAGTTTGAGTTGAATGAGCTTACAGAGCAAGTCGTTGTACTATACTCTGTTAAATGTTTTAGTGATGTCTAAAAGGCAGCGTCAGTGATTAATTTGCAGTTGAACTTCTCTGTTGCTATATTTATGAGTGCTGCTGTCGCTTGCTCGGAATCCATATTGTTCAGTTGGTTGGTAATATTGCAGTGGTGGAGTTTTAAATGCAAGATGACTCTTTTAGCGTTGTTCGAATGAATTCTGAGTAACTGATGGGAATACAGTTCTGCAGAAGCGATAAGATTTTTATTGGGCTTAGGAAGCATGACTATTGCAGAAATTCTGCAGCTTTGAGAGAAGTAACCGTGCTGGAAGTAGAAAGCTATGATTTTGCTGATATTGGTAATGGTTTTGGAAAGAAGTCTTGTTGAGAACCTTATTAATTATTTCGTTAGGTCCGGCGGTTTTTCTCTTTTTGATTTTCTTGATGAGGTTGACAATTTGCGATGGAGTGGCAATCGGAGGCGAATTCCGTGGTCGGAGCAATTTCTCTATTGATTTCAGTGTTGGTATTTTCGTCATATGGCCAGGGGTTTGTATGGAAGGTGTTCTCCAGTTCAGTAGCGAGATAGTTTGCTTTGTCAGCATCAGAATAAACTGTTCCCGTTGCGCTATGAAGGGAAAAGATTGGCTCGTACCGTTTAGTAACTGATCTGTTAAGGTCATGTAGGAATTGATCTTCAATCATTAGAGATTACAAGAATTATTCCCGTTTCTGTTGTTTGAAGTTGTTTGAAGACTTTCAACTGAATTTTAACTTTTATTCTGTAACTGATTATCTTGATGCTTCTAGTCTGAGTCCCAAGTGGCTTGCCAGTTTTTTCAAGCTCTTTAATTTGTTTTGGCAAGTTCTTAGGTCTTGTCAGAAAATTTCACACTTTTATTGGATGTATGAATTGCCTTGTTAATATTTTCAATTAGCTTGACAAATTCTTGGTCCTATTTAGTGTTGATTCTGAGTTTTAGTTGTACAATTATCTTGAGATGCTCATTGAATGTAGTCCATTTGCGAGGTGTATGAAGTTGAAGCGGATATTATGCAGGAGAAGTTACTAATAGAAAGGCATACAAGATTACGTTCAAATGACAAAAGATTATTGGGCTCAATATGATATGGATAGGGAATATTGTTGCAGATGAAGAAGTCAATTGTGTTTTCACTGCGAGACGAGTATGTTATGGATTGTGGGATTATCAGGTGCGATGATGAAGTATCCAAAGCTTGCCAGCTTGGATAAAACTCTTACTCAGTCAATATGGCATAAGAGAAAAGAAATGGCATTAAATATGTTCCGAAGGGTATTTTAAATTTAATTACTGTTGCTAATGTTAGTTACTGTTACTAATTTAATTACTGTTTCTAATATTGTAGTGAAATAAAATACTTAAATTCATAACAGATTCTAAAAATGAGAGTAAACAATTACTGTGGTTAAATTGCAGTAGAATAAGAGTAAATGTTTTGGAAATCCTTGAATAATTTTGTATTTTACTTTGTATAAAAAGGACTTGTAATTAAAATTGCACATATACGTACAATTGTGTTTCGTTTTTGTTAATTTTTAAATAAAATTTTCGACATGTAGTTCTCGATAATATTTTTAGATAATTTAATAACACATAGAAAGGTAAAGTTTAGATCTTCCCACATATATTACACTATGCAATTTCCCCGAAATTGAAAACACATTCAGTTTCTAAGAATTGATTATTTTAACCTAACGAATATTTAATGAACTTGCTCTATACAAGCAATTCCGAAACAAACTCTTACACCTACGTTGGTTTTTTAATTGGTTAAATAAACTTTTTCTCCGTTTTTCTGATAAATAGCTCAGACTTTTATCTATCTCTAGCTTCAAAAGTTCCCCGAGGAGATGCTTCTTTTTCCTTTTTTTCTGAATAAAGAGTTTATCTGGGTTTATTTTAGCTTTATTATATTTCAGCTTCTTTTTTACTGGCTCGCTTTTGCTAAACTTCTATTGAATTTGAATTGATTTGTTTTACTCTGGCTGCAGGCTTCCTCACCTTTGAACTATCCCAAAAGTTGTTCCATAGCTGGTATCATTTGGTTTATGGTCTTGTAGAAAGATAGCTTCAGCATTTTGGGCAAGAAAAACATCAATCCTTTAAAAAACTGAAATTTATGTATTAAACACGGTATTAAAAAAACTGAGTTGAACTTTTCTGAAGATATACGGAGAAACACACGTGGTTTTGACTAATGGCAGCTGAAATTTCTCAGTTTTGCCAAATTCGGCTTTCAGATATTAAATGAAATAAACAAAATAAATTTTAAAAATAAAACCGTTGAAATCTGAAAGAGTTCAGATTTTAACGATCGCCCAACAGGACTTATTATTTTTTACGCTGTCGCTGAGCTCGCAGTCTACCAGTCTGCTGTTACACTAACTCCTGCTACCTTTATTATGACTTCACACTTACGCCATATATCATTCGACACCAAAATTACAAACATTTTATAAGCAGCGTCTATTTAGAAGTTCCGATGCACCGTTGTGTGTTGGCATAAATGTTTAGCCCAAAGGGATAATTGGCCCGGAAGGCCTATTAATTTCGTTTTGGTATTTTACATCGTCTACTATAAAACAGCATTTCTGCCACCAAATATTAGAGGCCTGCATTATATTTAAAGAAGTTAAATAATGAAGAATCTGCAGGAATGTATGTATGTTTCTCGCATTGTGAAAAAACAACCGTACCTAGAGCCATCCAATTTTTAATGACGTAGTCCACCACTCGAATATGGGCATCTGGAAGCCCAAATTTGGAATTTGTTTTATTTTCTATTTCATATTTTGTAAAACTTTAACGAATTTTTGATTAACAAATTTAACGATTTCAGAGTGAGCAATGGCAACACTGTACGAAAAAAAAACATTTTATCTCCAGCGCGCGAGATTGTGTATCGGAAATTCTAAAGATATGCTGATTTTTTTCAATTATTTTGCGATATTGCAGTTGAACTGAATTTTGTGGTTTAAGTGCGAAGAACGTGATATTTAATAAATAAAGGTAACACACAAAACGTTAACAAAACGTCCCTTTCGGCGTAATATAAAATCTGAAAACTTTCAGATTTTTTATTTAATTATTTATTGTATTTTTTTTCACTCTTTTCTCAGTTGATCATATCAATATTCAGTTTTTTAGTAAGATGGCTCACAAAACGTTGTATTGTGTCTTTTTTATTATTAACGTTTTGTGAGTTAACTTTATTTATTAGATACCACGTTCTTCGCACTTACGTAACATAAACTTCATTCAGCAGCGAAACCACAAAATATTTGAGAGCAGCATATCTTTTAGAATTTTTGCCAGACAGCTTCGCTCGCCGGAGATAAAAATATTTTATTCCATAGTCTTGCCACTGCTCGTTTGCAAATTTGAGTCTATTAATCAAAAATTCAATAAGGTTTTATGAAATATGAAATATAAAATTCGAAATTCAAAATTTGGGCTTCCAGGTGCCCATGTTCGAGTGGAGGACAAAGTTATTCAAAATTTAGTGGCTCTCGGTACCGTTTCTTTTTTCACAGTGCGAGGACATATGCAGATGCATACATGCAGATTCTTCATTGTTTAAATTCTTTAGATTTAATACAGGGCGGTAGGGTTTGGTGCCAACAGTTTGAAAAGTGATTTGCCGTTTATAGTGGACAACGCAAAATCCCATTTCAAAATTAATACCCATTTGGGGTTAACGCCTTTTTACCCTAAAATATGCAAACATATTAGATAGCGTTTAGGCTTTTCACGTATAAGGGGATACTGCATCCCCCTGTAGGTGTTGTGTTCGTTACAGTGTTAACGGCAGTTAGATTGGAAAATGATTTTCACGTCTAACTGTCTTTTGGTAGGTTCATGGTTTGAATCCGCGACGGCATAGAGTATTTATTGTGCTTCCTGTCTCCGACAAAAAAAGTGTGAATGTATCCATAGAGTGGTGGACGATAACTCATGGCCACTTCGATTTGGTCTATTTGGATTTCGTGTTTAGTCCAGTGAGTGATCTGGGGAAGGGAATGTAAGGATTTATCGGATACTTCCATGCATAGTGTTAATAGAGAATACGAGTGATAAGAGCATATGTATGGACTGCGCAACAGATTCAAGAAAACTTGTATAAATTTATCGTAATCTTTAAAATAACTGCAGGTTTATTATTATTTTATTTAACCGGTTATTCATAATTTCAGGCTTTTACTGTCACTTCACCTTTCCGTTTCTCTACCAGAATGCAAATTTAGTTTGAGAGTATTTAAGCTGAAATTTTCGGAGTGTAAGAGTCTCTCGAGGCCGCATTACTAGGTTTCGCCAGCCCTAAAAAGATTTTAATTTCTCTTTATTGCGTTATAGCTGCCGGTATTTAAAAAGTTACGAAGTTTTTAAGCCAAATTCGCATTATAAAATTGTGTAATCTTTGACTACTGAAATTAAGTTTAATTTTGAAATTTAAGGTTTTACCTCTCACCTGTTACTTTAATTTCCTCGCCCCAAGTGTTGACTTGATTCTATGTGCTTTTACGTTCAAGCTCCGATTTAATAAAAAGTTTGTTTTGAAACTTTCCAAATGAAGTGTGTCGTAAACTTCAGACCCAGCGATAATTCGCTCTGTTTGGATCTAGTTTAGACTACCAAAGAACACCAAACTCTATATAACTTGTACCAATTCTTTAAAAAGGTAAGAAGGCTTTGATGCGTTGTTGAAAAGGTATTTCAACAACGCATCATAGTATATGAATTGTTGAACTTCCAGGACCATTTTGCAGGACCGAGTGCTGACATTTTGTATATGGGACTATTATAATATGAAGTTGTGCTCTCTTTTTCGTTGCACTTGACTGTACCAAACGTATGCTTAGTGCGTTCTGTGTTTTCATTATTTTATGTTTGTAAATTTTGCATTTTTTCCTTTAAAATGATTATTTTGTTCTTATGTTCTGGTTACGGTTTTCTGCCTTTAGTAAATTTGCATGGAATAGTTGTTTAAAATATTTACAACAATTTAAAAGTTTTATTGGAGCTAAGCCTAACGAGGCCGCCATTTGCTTATATTTGAAACTCTTAGTGAAACCCTAGTGTTCGTGTTATGCAGAACGCAATGTGTGTACTATGTAGAACATGAATATGTGTGTGCTATGTAGAACTCAAAGAGCATAGTAAGAAAAGCTTTTCGAGAAACTTTTTTTACTCTTAAAATTAGCACGAACGGCAGGTCTCTATCAGCAGCTGTGAATAAAATGTTTAAGTTCGATGATCTGCTTTCCCATATGTACCCGCAATATTTTACAAGGTTGGAGAAAGTATTGCACTGAAAACTCTGTTTTTCGTAATTAACAAATCAAAAGAAGGTACTGCTTTTGTATACAGCATGCAGTGGAAGAAACAGTTTTCGTCGGAAGAATTTTATATTGTGTTTGGCGTCTACGAATGTGATAAATCCATGAGTAATTTGAAAATGGAACTCTCAAATGAAGGCCCATGGTTCAAATCCTGGCGAGGGCACAATTGATTTTTCATTCTTTCGGATTCTGGAGAAAGTAAAAGTATCTCTTCGCCTAGAAAAGAACGTTTTTGTCACCAGGACTTAAAAAAATCCAAATGTAAAACACAGCTAGAAGGAAAGGATTTGTTTACCGCCATTCTTCTTGTGGACTACACAAGTCTAGTATAAAGGCATGGTTTGATTTACAAAATTATGGCAAAGCACACAAGGGCTATCTGTCTAAGGGCGCAGATGCCTCTGTGGAAGACTTTCTAAGGAAAGCTGGGTCGTATGCACATAACACATATGAAACACCGTGAAAGCACCCATCCAGCCAGTCCTTTGGCCTGGAATCGAACCCAAGTCGGAACTACCAGTATCAGCTTGGCCACTGGTGGGCTAAAGTATGTAAAGAAGGCAAAAATATTTGATTATTATCAAACACATTTCTCTGATGAGGCTAAAACTTTCTCTGGTCATGGGAATGTTTTGGCCTCACTAAAGTCTTCATACGGATTTGGAACAAAAAAATTTGCTTCGAATATTTACAAAGTGTGTGAC
Organism: Stegodyphus mimosarum; assembly: GCA_000611955.2. NCBI lineage: Eukaryota > Metazoa > Arthropoda > Arachnida > Araneae > Eresidae > Stegodyphus > Stegodyphus mimosarum. The sequence goes on from KK112761.1 coordinate 362,121, forward strand.
CGCCTTGTTGGCATGGGAGTAGACTAAATAGATGCCATAACCTCTGACCCAAGTTCGAATTCCTGAGAAGGCGTTTATAACTGCACAATGTACTTTCGGCATGGAAGCACTTAAAATATTGTAGACTGGAAAGTTCTACCAAGAGCTTGGTGGTAGGCAAACACGGAAAAAGGAATTTCAGATCTCTCTTTCGCAATACTGTCCATCAAAAAATTCGAACTGTAACTGCAAGATGCCCAAGTTATGGCTAACGACAGGCGCCTTCTTGGCCATCATGAATTCATGGGCCTGATAGAAATGTCTCTGATCGGAGGATGAAAAATAAGAATTTAAAATTTCTTGACGTTTTCAGCGATCAGTAATTAAGTGATCAGCTAATTGAAAATTCAGGACTCTCCACAATATGCAATGTTTGATCACCTTATATATGAACCCAAACTCTTTGTTCAATTTATCTAGTAAAGAGTTTTCTTTGAGGCCTCTTAATTTTTTCATTTCTAATGATATTCATTCTTCCCTAATTTACGATGTGCTTTTTTAGTTTGAATGCTAATTTAACATATAGGTGATATGGCGGATGAAACCTTTGCCGAGAAAACAATGCAACGCATCGTCATACAAAACATCATGGAAAAAAAACTAGCAAAGAGAAAACATTGTCGTAGAGAAAAAAGCGGTTCATAAACTTCGCAGTTTTGAAACATCTTCCTCGACAATACCGTGTGAAAAATAAAGCACCTACAAATCGTGGCATGATAATATCTCAGACATATGTTTCAGACTTTAAAAGTTTTAAATGCATGCGTAGTACTAATGCATCTTTAAAGAAATTATTACTTATCCAACTTTGTAAAAAAAGAATAGTTAAACAATGACCTTTATGAGTTAACTGTGCGAGTGAACATTCTATTAACTGTTATATAGAGAACATTAATTTTCTACTCATTTTCAGTTTTTTAATACTTAAGTTTCCTACTCGCCTTTTCAGTAAAAATTTATTAATTAATTGGAAAATATTAAATATAGAGGTAAAAATATTCATTCCTTCTTGCTCTCACAAGTCCAAATGCAAAAAAAAATTTACGAATTTTGCATATACGTAAATAATTTTAGTGAAATTGTAATATTTTGTGTATAATTTAACATGAAATATTCAAAAGAGACGAAACTCTGCCGGAAAAATAAGATTGCTGGGGCAAGTCTATTTAACATTAAAGGAAATATGTATCTCGCTAAATTGACGAGATATCGCCAAGCTGGGGCTGGTTTTGGCTACTGACTTTTGTCGTAAAATTTGGCGAAAAATTTCTAAAGGTCACCAAGTTTGGCTACTATTTGATGATATTATGATCTGGTCCCTTTATAACTGTAACTGATATTGTGATTGAATAATTGTAGTTGATCCCTGTATGTAACTGTAACCGTATCCGTATCCTCCTATGCCTTCCAATAATTTCGAGAAGTGAGAAAGCTGCAGAATTGTTAAGTGTTTCTTTTGGTAAAATAAATTTTATCACGCTACCATTGCTTCTGCGTGCATTCAATCTATTTTCGCCTTCCTTTTTTCCTCTCCCCCACGATGACAAAGTACGATAATGTTTCCCCCTTATATTGTTTTCTCTGCGACGATTTCGACCTCCGAGGTTTCCATCTTTACTAACATGCGTAACCAAAAAAATGTATCCTTCAGATTAAGTTGCTAGAAAAGTAAAGTGTGAACAGTATTTTTCTGTAAATTATATGACTTAACTTTTATTGTGTGACAGTAACATCAGAACAACACCACAAAATTCATCGTGGCAAGGAGAGCAAGGCTACGCCTGTCGTTGGCTAGAGCCGTGAGCACCATACAGGTGACAGACAGTATGATTTCGCTCAGTTCCGCCCCCAAATTTGATGGAGACCACCCCGGGGGGGAGGTCCGAGGGTCTCCCACGCTTCTTCCCCTACCAGCAACCTCTCGAGAGGACTTTCGGCTCGCCAAGTATTTAGAGTTCCCCCATGCCACAAAGACACTATACATTTACAAACATCCCTGCCTACTCCGGGAGTCGAATCCGAACCCTCTGGTATCGCAGTAGGTTCCTCTAACTATCCTTTGGGTATCACAGTAAGCTGTACTGTCTGGGCTGCTTTGTAAATTATAATATGGGTTAATTCTTCTTTCATGTGTTTTAACTGTTCTTTGTTTAACCTTGGTTTTAATTTAACTGGTATTACCCTGATAAACTGGGAGTTGAAAGTATCTAATCTCATTGGCTGAAATAAAATCCACTAAATTCTTCAAGTTCTATCAATTTCAAATTCTGACGATTTATTACAAAACTTCTGCGTATCGAAATCTTTTAAAACCAACGAGGCATAAAGTAATACAATAGTGCTCTGTGTAATCATTTCCTTTTCCTTTTATGTATCGCTAATTATCGGATTAACGCTAATTAATCATTATTCTTACCACCTCAGCGTTCCTTTTACGCTCTTAGAATTCGCAGATAATTCTTCTTCGGCATTAGATAAAAGAATCGGTTCTGTGCAGAAACTTCCATTGGAAGCAGAATTATTACTGCAAGACGACCGACAAAAGGAGGATTCAGAAATCAGATAGGATATCAAAAGCGCAGAGAGCGAGAGATTTTTCCGGTGATTTGCACTGCCTTCTGCTGAGATGATAAGATTGTTCGAAGTTGCCCGGTCAATGCAGCGACGGTGGTCTATTGAAGAAGGGAAATTATCCCTAAGAATATGTATGGTGGTATGCTGAAGAAGGGGAGAATCATCCCCCTCCCCCGCAAGTCGGGAGATCAGAAGGGAAATAACGTTCTTGCTAGCACAAAGATGAAAAATAGCTTTTCCGTTCTGAAAAGAAGATATGATGGAGGTGAAAGATATTTTTTGAGGACAAGGTCGGAATTCGAAAAGAAGTGATACATTTGTTTGAAATTGGAATTAATTCTTCCATTCTTCCAGTTCCAGAATATTTTTAGTCCTCGTAGTTAATATGCCCCCTTAAGAATATTTTCTCAAGAAAAATAGAATTTTCCTATTTACTGTTTCTTAAGAAATTCTCCAAAAAATATCTTATAACTTTTTCCAAAATTAATTCCTATATTTTGAATTAAAGTATTAAAGGAAAATCAGTTATCACGTTAGAAATATAACGCTGATTTTTGCAACAGTAAAAATTAAAAACGAGCAGATCCGAAAAAAAAACGATTAAAGCAACAACTGCGAGTATTCAGGAGATCATAAAAATAATTTTCCATCAATTGTAATATATTATAAAACATATAAGAGATGAGTGGTGGATGTTTTGCAAATTTAAGATTATCTTCCTATGAGGGCCTTTAAAATACACGACAAGCCTCAAGTCCTTTCGAGAGGTTTGGTACCGGAAGAGGGATGAAAGATTCTTGAATCCATCTTCCAAGAGATGTTCCTTCAAAATTGGGACGGAGTTGGGCAAAGTCATACTGTCACTTATAAGGTGCCCAAAACCCATGCCAATGACTACTTTTCTTCTCACCACTATAAAATGCAGGAAGTTGTTTTGATGTCAATATGAGACAAGTGACAACTTTCTTAAAATAATTGTTACGATTGTCCCTTATTGCAGCTTTAGGAAGATAGGATCGGGGTGCTCCGAATAATAATGCGTTTCTGAAGAAGAATGGCTCTTATGTTTGTCTCTCATAAAGCATTGGGCCTTTTATTTATAATTAACTCCTAAATTAAATTTGAAATTTAATTATTACCGCATACAGCTTGATTCTTTGAAAGTTTTACCACCCTGAAGGCAACATGAAAGTTATAAGTTTAAAGAAAAGCGCTAATTTCCACAAAATCACATCGTCAGTGTCGCAGTTTCGAGCCCCATCATTAAACATATTATGGCAGTTTTCGAGAGACAGAAAAAGTTGGAAAAACCGAAGGGTTTAGTCGAGATGAAAATCTTTACAATGATGTCCAAATGAACAATTAAAATATTAGTCTAAAAGGCACTCCTCATCATCATCTCACTTGGCTAAGACATGTGACTCACTCAAAATACAAGAAAAGGAGACAGTAGGACTCCCTCCTATGGATTATAGTAATGAAAAGCTTACATAAACAAGGTCATACTATATAAAATGCACCCATAATTGGAAAATATCCAAGCCAATTGACAGCTTTGGTTTCTCGTCGGTAGAATAGGAAGGATCTCTGTTCAAATCCCGATGGTCCCAACTAAAGACCGCATTATCAAAAACTACTGAATACTGGTAGTTCGTTCTGGGCTTCTCGTAGTTCGTTCTGGAATCCATAATCCAGACGAACGGGATGGCTACATGGGTGGTTTTCGTAGTGTTTCGCATGTGTAACGTGAGTATGAGCCAGTTTCTCTAGTAAAATCCTCCATGAAGGAATCTGTTCCTTGAGTAAGATACGAACAATATTAAAGTATAGGAATTACAGTCGAGAGTAAAAATTACATCATTATCAAATTGAATGTTAAGTAAGCATTAATGTGTGTCTTTGATCCTATATACTCTTTAAATTAATAGACGTGTACAGTGAAGTTCTACTTTTAAAACAGTGTTTGCAATTCAAAAGAGTTTAAGTCAGAAATTTGTAATTTTATATCTTCCGAAATTTCAAATGCTTCTCCTCGTGGGAGACTTTTATCTTCTGAGCAATAACATTTAAAAGTAGCTTATTTTTTAACACAGTATAATATCGTATTTTAAAGAAAAGCACCACCCACGTGTTATAAAATACCGTGCGCTGCTTATTCATTTTCTTTCTAATCGTAATCTTAATCGATAAAGCTTCGCATGCTACTGAAAAATCTCCTGGGACATATACCACAGAAAATTCCAATATATTCTCTCAGGTTAAAAATAAAGAAAAACGGAGATTAAAGAAATGGAAGTTCTGTTATATTCTGATCGATAAATCTTAATTGGAAGTAATACACTTACTCCTTCCAAAAAATTATCATTTTGTTTCAGAAATTCAAACAATTCTTTGACTGTAATTCTGAAATAAATTAAAATTTAGATAACTGTTTTCTATGAAGATAATATGAACAAAGTATACTTTCAGTGTAAATATGGTTTGCACGAACCTTTACATTGATAAGTATTCATATTTTATTTGAAAATCATTGAATCTTCTACCAGAACAAAAGTAAAAGAATTACTTGCTGTAATGTAACCCAGGGATGGCGGAACTTTTTCTATTAGTATGCCAGCTAAATTACCGTTATTATTTTATAGTATCCATTGTGCCACTTGTTATACTACATTTTTATAAAATTATTTTTTAACACAGTATAATATCGTATTTTAAAGAAAAGCACCACCCACGTGTTATAAAATACCGTGCGCTGCTTATTCATTTTCTTTTTAATCATAATCTTAATCGATAAAGCTTCGCATGCCACTGAAAAATCTCCTGGGACATCTTTAAGCCCTTGCTTTGAATTCAAGCTATCGAACTGTATTTTATAACTATACAGAGGGTGTTTACACATTTTTCTAATGACTTTGATTTTCTCCATAAATTTAAATATTAATTTTAAAATGTAAACGTGACTGGCATCAAATTGGAATAAAGCTTAGTTAGCGTCTGCAGCATTACAAACATATTTTTTCTTTAAAATGTCACTGAAAACTAAACAATGGATCGAAGGCTATATTTTTGCGCAGTCTGAAGAAAAATACTCTCATTAAAAAAAGATGTAAAAAGCATGGTTTTAGTAGTTCTACACGTAAAATAAGTGACAAAATTAATAAAAGGAAAGAGACGTTAATGTTTACATGACTGGGAAAGAGCAAAAAAGTGCATACCAAATAAAGGTACTTGCAGCTTTTCTTAAATCTTAAGTCGCATGTCATGTTTTAAAGGAAAATCCAGCCCCCCAAACAGCTATTGCAAAATCTTTAAATATCTCTGTAGAAATTGTGAACAAAATGATCAAATCTGATTTAAAGCTAATCAAAACCAAAAAATCTGATGTTCATAACCTAACGCCGAAACATGTTTATCAGCGTAAGATTATGTGTATGTATGTTGTATGAAAATTATTTGGCAGCTGAAAAATAGAAATATATAGCTACAATTGATGACGCTTGGATATACTTATCTGATTTCAATAGAAAAATATCGATTTACAACCGAAAAAGATTTAATATGTTGGTTCAGAGAAAACAAGGAAAGTTTTTCTAAAGGTTACTATGCTTATTACTGGCTTCTCTTATAACGGAAAACTCAAAATAAAAAAGAAGTAGAAAAAAATGTCAAAATTAATTCGGATTACTATCAGGAATGTGTTTTATCACCTACTTTTAAAGAAGAAATTCCATCTCTTTATCCAAACAATCTTCACTGTGTTAAGTTCCATCAAGATAAGACCCCAAGATATACCTCTAAATCTACTGCAGTAGTTTTCGAAATAATGAGACATGAAACCGGAATTGAAGCTATTCCCTTTAAATGCATCCCATTCAAGTCCCCTGATGTGTCTCCTATCGATTACTATGCATTTGGACTTTTAAAACAAGCTCTTTATAAGTGGCATCCCCAAACATTGGATGGTCTCTGAAAGATTGTGAAGGAGGAGTGGAATAAAATCAACCTTGATGTTCTAAGAAAAGGACTTTTAGATATCAAGGTATAATATGATAGTTCTGTAGAGACATTATAGGTATTTTTTGAAAGCAGGAGAGATGAAAAATGAACAGTGCCCTCACCGGGAATCGAACCACGTACCTCTCGAATACGGGCCGAGCGTGCCTCCTTTTAAAGGGTGACTGGGATTAGAGGAACCAATCGCCAAATCTCGGTGGAGAATCATGATTTATCACTTTTTTTAGTTCAGGCGGCACTGTAGAGGCATTAGATATTTTTCGAAAGCAGGAGGGATGAAAAATGAACAATGCCCTCACCAGGAATCGAACCACGGATCTCTCGAATACGAGCTGAGCTTGCTGACCACTACACCCGAAGGTATGCGAAGAAGGCGGAAGAAATACCTTATAATTCAACAAAAAAGCTATCAGACTGAACACATTAGAAAATAAACTTCTAAGATTTGTTTATATATAAATCTTTGTAAAATCGTTACAAAAATATATGAACACCCCTGTAGCTGTTGCGTAGTTATTAGCTTGCTATTTAACAATTAATGGCGCCCATGTTCGCGCTCGTTTCTGGATCCGCCTTTGATGGCCGCTAATCTTGAAGATTTTTTTGGGGGGGGGCGAGGAATCTTGTTTCTGGTAAGTGAATAAAAGCAATTTAATATGTACCTGTGAGTGGCACGCGTGCCATAGTTTTGCCATCCTTGATGTAACCCTTTCCACGTCAGCTGCTGTTATCAGTATGGAAAACAAACTGATACACTATTACGCCATTTTCAATGCTATCTTTTAAGAGATCATTGAAAAAAGTCATATGAAGGAGAATGACGTATACTCGAAACTTCAGTTTAAGCACGAAATATGTATGTTTTAGCTAGAGAATTTAATGCTTCTACTAAACCTCGGATATTTTATAAATTTAAATGTATCTGTTAGCTGCAATCCGAAAATTCACTGCTGCTAAATCTGTCTACTTTTGAGCCCCAGGCTCCACAAAAGCATTTTTCTTAAATAAGGAAACATTGCATGTTAAAGACACTTCCCCTTCAAAAAGAGATGTTTTTCTTTACAGCTTATATTCCTCCACGCAAGTCTAAAGCAAAAATGGTGTAGAATATAAATAAATTAAAATTAATTATTGCCCCTCATAAATTGTAGTCACAAAATTTCATTAGTATTTATGAAAATCAAGGTGTTTATATCAAAATAAATAATTACTTAACAGTATCGCTATGCGTGTTGGAGTCATTCATAATTTCTTATTCAATTAATTCAGTTTTCACTTCGCGGCAAGGCAAAAATACATAAAAAATCAAAAGATCTCCAGTAAAAATTGTAAAAAAAAACTGCAAAAGCATAAAATACTGAGTACAGTTAAAAACAGTTTAAAAAACAATTTGTGCAATTAAAATTAGCTTCTACGAGGAACAAAAAAGCAACTCGGCCAACGGGCAGGAAGACTAATTTTCGGTGCACAAAATTGAAATTTAACTTTTGATCTCACTGTGCAAAAAGACAGTGAAGTTGGTGCAGAAGACTTAATTCACTTTTCTACTAAGAGTTGGAAATGTAAACAGATGGCAGTCCTATAGATCTACAACTCGTAAACTTTTAAATTGTTCATAATTCTGTAACTATTGCATTCAAATTAACTAAAGGCATAAAAACTTTTACTGGAACATAAGAACACTATAATTCAACTTTAAAGATATAAGAATCAAAATACTAAGCTCACTGAGCCGGGTAACGGTTACAGACGAAAACATCGCGCAAAAAATATCGCGAAAGACAACGTCACGGAGAAAACACCCAAGGAGAAAACGTCGTCAGACAAGACATCATGGAGAAATGAAAGCAAGGAGAAAAAACCGCAGTTATAAAAACGTCGTGGTATACAAAACATCGTCGTCAAAAATAAAGAGGTTCAAAAACTTCGAAGTTTGAAAGCATTTTCGTCGAAAATGTCGTAGTAAAAAATAAAGCACCTCCAAATCATTGTATGACGATAATATCGGAGATACATTTTTGAATTAACTAATGGAATTTTGCTGACAAATTAGGAAGGAAAGTTAAGCATTCAAAACCTGAAAATGAGTAGAAAATTAAAGCTTCTTATAACAATTAGTGGAATTTTAAGCTTACGTAGTTAAATAATATAGATCATTAATTAATTAGACTCTTTTTTAAAGTTTTATTGGTATTTTTTCATGAAAAATATACTAATCTGAAGAAAGATTAGGATGAGTAACTGCTTAGGTTACCACTATTCATTTTTTTTTAGTTTATTAGTCCAAAGGTGCTTTAGTCCCCGAAGGACTGTTGTTTTCGTTTTGCGATTTTACGTCAGAAACATTAAAAGTCTGAAACACTTTTCAAACTGTTGCCACCAAATCTTGCAGCCCTGTATTATATTTAAAGAAACTAAATAATGAAGAATCTGCATAAATGTATATATATTTCTCCAAATGTGATAAAACAACGGTACCTAGAGCCGTCCAATTTTGAATAACGTACGTTTCCACCCGAATATGCGCATCTGAAAGCCCAAATTTGGAATTTGAAGTTTGTTTTATTATCTGTTTCATATTTTGTAAAACTTTAACGAATTTATGATGAGCAAACTCAAACGATTTAAAAGCGAGCAATGACAACACTCTACGGGGAAAGAAAAAAAAACTTTTTATCTTCAGCCGCGCGGAATTGTGTATCAGAAATTCTAAAGATATGCTTATTTTAAAATTATTTTGCGATATTGCTGTTGAACGGAATTTTACGGTTTAATTGCAAAGAACATGATATGTAATAAATAAAAGTAACACACAAAACGTTAAAAAAGCCCCTTTGGACGGAATTTAAAATATGAAACCTTTCAGACTTTTTATCAAATTATTGTCTTTCCCTTTTATGAATCTGATCTTCTTTTAGTGAAAGTTAAAGTCAATTTTTTTACAGTTTATTCTTATTAGTTTATTTTAAAGTGTCATTAAAATTTTCAGATACAGAACGCAGTTAATTGTTTAGATATCGATTTGTTAGTTACCACGAAACATATCAGCTGTATAGTACTTCAGTAGGGGATCTTGATTTATTGAATTGAGGCAAAGCACATTAACGCCATTTAGCTAAGGGGAGAAATGCCTTTGTTGAAGCCTTTCTCGGTAACTGGTTTGTATCGACGTTATGTATTAGAAAAACCACGAAAATCTCATGCAGCCATCTCATTTGCTGGATCGAACTACCAGTGTTCAGAGATTTTACCGCTCGGTTACTGCCGCTAGCCAGGTCAGCAGTAAACTAGTTTGCTTTTACATCAATCATTGGGCAGACTGGAATTTAAATATAACCCCCCATTCCTTCTTGTTTCACAAATCATTATGTGAAAATGCAATTACAACTTTTAAATCCTGAAAAACAGATGTCTGCGATGTTTTGCGATTCGTCATGTGATGATGTGTAGCAGCTTAAATTTTTACCACGATATTTTCGACGACGATGTTTTTTAAATTACAAAATTTTTAAACCGCTTTACTTTCGACCCTAATGTCTTGTTCCATGATGTTTCAGAACTGCCATGTTTTCTCCGTGCTTTCCTTTCTCCCAGCATGTTTTGTTTGATTTTTGTCGTTTCACTATTCTACGAAGCGTTTCAAATGTAAACAAATGGCGGCTTCATTAGGCCTAATGCCACTTATAAATTGTTGATAGCTCTGTAACTATTACTAAATTAACTAAAGGCATAAAATTCTTAATTGGAACATAAAAACAACATAATTCAACCACTTTAAAGCAAAAATAACGCATTTTACCAACATATAAGAACAACGGAGGAGCACAGCTAGATGTTACAGCAGTCCAATGTACAAAATTTCAAACGTTCTGCGGTTAATCGTTTTTGAGTTAAGCGAGATACGTGTACACGTACGTACAGACGTCACGAAAAAATCTCTTCTGAATCCATTTTAAATCTATTTTACAATCCGGTTTGGAAAAAATGGTCTTTTATTCTGTCTGTCTTTGTGTCAGATGAAGAATTTAAGGAACAACTGACAGTAATGGTACATATTTCATTTTGGGGAAAATGGTCTTTGTTATTTTTGTTCTGAGCTAAATCTTTGTTATTTCTGATAACTGTTAATGATAGTTTCTTCGCCCGAGATGTTTTTGCAGTGATGCTTTCGGTGGACACCCGGATAACAGGGTGGGGAATATATAAATGTTACCGGCAAAATATGGACATATATGTATGAAATATACGTATATACGAAAATGTATGAAATATACGTATGAAATGGCGGATGCATTGTATAGAATGTCGGACGTTTTTAGGCAAAGTGTGAAATATGAGAATTATTACATACTTTCCCTAGGCATTACATATAATACCTAGGCATTCTATAGAATGACAAATGCTCTTTAGGCAAAGTATTTAAAAAGGCTATGGTAAGGCTATTATTTAAAAAACATTCATTCCTCAAAAATACAACTGTTATTTTGAAAAGTTCATAAAAGAGTGCTATTAAAAATTTGTTATTCGAAATATGTAAAAAAATGGTGAGATAATCTTTGATACAACATAATAAATTTGTATTTTCTACCTGGCTGAGACTGCGAATCAGTAAAATCTACCTGACAACGGAAATTATATTCAAACACAATCATAAGTTTCCCGACAATGCCTTTTTTAATATCTTCTTGTTTTTTCTGGCAGGGTTCGCAAAGGTGGTTGCACAGTTCAACATCATTACCTGTAAAAAAAACTTTTTTGTATTTGGTTGTAAGTTCTTTCAACATTCCACCACGTCGTCCATGTCCAGTACATAAATGAGTTTTCATGAAGTAATGGAAGTAAATCAGCATCCGTGACGTAATACTGTGTGGTAATGACGCTTTCTTTAACAGGCTAAAGGAATGTACTTTTTTCTCTTCCACACACAACACATCCTAGCATTTCAGCAGCAGTAATCCCGTGGTTCCTTCTTAGTAGCCATTTTGGATTTTTCACATCATTTATTAACTTCTGGTAAGTAGTTTCGGTTCTTCGAAATGAATCTGAAATGTATTTCATACTTTACCGGTTTGTCATTTGGCATTCTATAGAATGCCTAGGAGATGTGTGAAATACGAATCGTTTCATACATTGCCGGCTAGTTTTAGGCATTCTATAGAATGCCGGATTTCAAACTTTACCGGTAACATATGCATGTAATAATTGTACTTTTGGCATAAGATGAAAACCATTCACGTTTAGTCATGGCCGAAAAAACTGTTGCGTAGATGTCTGGACATTGTGTCGTAATGGATGATCGAATGGAATTTTAGTGAATTGATAAGTGATAAGGGGAATAATATGTGTTTGGGTTAGATGCTTGAGCGAGTAAATATTCCCGGAAAGAGGGTGGACTGTATTCAATGCAGCTGTCCAAAAGAATGGTATTGGGAGATTTCAAGAAAAGTGGATATAATTTTGAGTAAGAATGCACTTCCAACTTGAATGAATTCGTGGAATTAGAAGTTAGATGTTTTCTCTTCCTGTAATCATTTGAAGCGGTGATTTTGAAGTAAAAAACCAAGGTTTTATTAAATCGCATTTACTTTAGTTGAAATACAATTGATCTAGCACTCCTTTTAGTAGTGAATATGGCTGTCACGAAACGAAGCAAACACAGTGCTGATTTCAAATGCAAAGCCATTCATTTTGCGAAAGAAATTGGAAAGGGTGTTTGATGTTTCTGAAAGGTGGAACGGAAGGCGATGATTATTTATGGATCAGAGTAACAATGATGGTGAAGCTGAGACAGAATACGATGATGTACCTGAAGATATAAGGAAAGGCGAAGGTGACAAATTTTTCTTGTTTTCCGATAATGAAAATTTTTAGGTTCATAAGGTTATCAGGATTGGTGTTTCTTCTAGTTGATTTTGCAAACATAACCGAAGTCCTGAGTAGGAACAGGGAGCTTACTAAAAGCTATGTTCGTGCGTGTGTAGAAAATACAACAAAGATAAGAAGGGTTAAAATTCCTGTTTATTCGCTTATCGATTTTACAGACGTTCCCGCTCTTCGGGATACAAAGACCAACCACTTGTGGCCTGAACGTAAAAGAATATAAGACTACTAACTAACTAAAATTTAAATAAGAGCTAACTTTTAATATTTCACACAGATGACTAGCACTAAGACTGGCTTTTTAAATTACTACGTCTGCAGTACGCAAACTGCGGAAAACTACAATACGTCTTTAACTTTCAAGAGGATTAAACCTCTGGCCCTTAAAGGCGGGCAGTAACTTGATGGCAAGCTCGCGTGAAGACTCATAGCAAGAGGGCTCTCTCTCCTTCCTTGTACTCTCTACTCTTGGCAAAAAGCCACAACTTAAATATTTAAGCGTTAGCAAGTACAATTTGCGTAAACATATTCACGCGTTAATTCTGGCCGGAAGTGGAAAATAAGAGATGATAGTAGAGTTTTAAAATAAAATAAACATCAGTGAACTTAAAATCCTTACAAGGTATGTCATTTCTTTTAAATAAACAGCATTTAGGTACATGTAGAAATCTAATTTTATTCAGGCTCATTTCTTATTTTTAAATCTATCATTTTTATACCCGGCTTATAACGCGCACCCATAAATTTCGATCATTTTTATTTGTACTGAAAGTGCGCGTTATACGCCGGAATGTACGGTATATGTCGTTTCATTTTTCTTTGAATCAAAACGAAAATTTAAGCGAAAATGAAACTTTTTCTCTAACAAAACTGACGCAATTAACAAAATTGATTTTAAAATTAGTACTGTCGTCCTAAGTTCAGAAATATTTCTTTAAAGTATTAAGTTGCGTTGATAAATTATATACTTTCCAAATTTTTACTTCCCTGTGCGAAGTAAAGGAAGTATTGTAATCGCGAAAAATTTCGAGTATAATATTTCAACGAAAATATCCATTTTGACATCTCTTTAATCCATATGAACAAAGTTTTTGCGTAACATCTGTACATACGGACAGAATAAAAGATTCTTGTTGCCAAATGTAAATTGTAAAATGGATTTAAAATGTATTCAGAAGAGACTTTTTTACGTAACATGTGTACATATGTACGTATGTATTACACTTAACTCCAAAACGAGTAGTGGTAGAGCGCAGAAATTTTATATTTGAGACTTCTCTAACATGTAGTTGTGCATCTTTCTTTTTCGTTATATGTGTTGGTAAATTTATGTTGGTAAATTTTGCATTTATTATTATTATTATTATATCTACGGGATCCAACAGGATGAAGAACACTTGGCCCAGTGGGCCAGCTATGGAAGGAAAAAAGAAAGAAAGTCGAATAGTCAATTAAGTCAGTTGGTGCAACAACTTCATTGTGTTTTTGCCGAGTGGGAACAAACTTTCAATTTTTCTGCACCGAAATATTTCTCTTCCTACCTGCTGCCCAAATTGCTTGTTTTGGCGTACAAACTCTAATTTTAATTGTAGAAATGGTTTTTTAATTGTTTTTAAGTGTATTTTCTGGTTTAGATTTTATGATTTAAATAAAGTGCAGCAAAGAATGTTTATTATTTAATGGTCCGTACTAGGAAGGATCTTGAAGATTTCCCTTCTTTATACTGCATGACATTTAAGCCTCCTGCGTTAATTTAGCGACTTTAAAAATACTTGAATAATATTTCTTGAATACATCCTTTATTATACAGCTAATAAATATTTTAGTAATTTAAGAATTAAGGATTATGTATATTTTAAAATATTTTGACTCACATAGAAATTTTTAAAAAAAGTAAAGAAAATCAAATCATCGAGTAAAACATACTGCCGTTTAGAACTTCTTTCTTACACTTCTAAGAAGTTGTTTAATTTCAGCAAATGGATCTGGCATCCCGGCAGAATAGAAAGTTACTACTTGAGGGAGGGAAATATTTAAATATTTGTTGCAAGTCTTGTGCGCAAATGATCCACTAAAACACTGCTATGCCATGGTTAATTGACGTTTTCGTTATTAAAATCTCTGATATGGACACCACACGACTTCTTTGTACTGCTTATTATATTATATCCGCTTTTTGTTGAACTGTGTTTAAACTTATTTCCTCGAATTATTCTAACTTGATTAACCTATTTCTAAAGAAAAATTGAAAATGACATCAAAAACTGCAAACTTTGAATTTAAATGCTCCGGTCAATTTTGCCGTACGGGAGTCAAACTTCTTATCGTTTTATTTTTTCATAACGAGTGTAAAATATTCCCAAATATAAGTGTAGGAACCGAGAGACCGTATTAAAATTTAGTTTCCTCATTTTTCAAAATTTATGTTTTTATTTTAGATTTGGTATCGCCAAAATATGAATATTTTCGTCATTTCACACACTTAAATTTATAAGTATTTTAAGTAACGAGTTTAATTTAATTTAAGTTCCTTTCCTGTAAGCCTTTATTCCCCTAATTGTCAATGCCAGAATATTTAAATTTGGTAGCGCGCGCTAAATAAATGCAAATTCTTCCACTAGGGCCCACCAGCGGCCGAGCGGTAAAGACGCTGAACACTGGTAGTTCGGTCCGATGTTCGAATCCCGCGAACGGGCTGGCTGCATGGGCGTTTTCGTGGTTTTCCCCATGTGTAACGTGTATACGAGCCAGTTTCCCTTAGAAAGTCCTCCACGAAGGCATCCCTCCCTTTAGGCAGATAGCCCTCGTGTGCTTTGCCGTAATTGAATAACCTAACCTAA
>KK112761.1:377602-403861 GCA_000611955.2 Stegodyphus mimosarum
GGAAAACTCTGTGCTTATTGTAGCGTGAGCTTCGGCTTAGCAGTTATTGCTGGTTAAAAGTGGCATAACAGCTATTGCTGTTCGAAAACAGGATAGTCTGAGCCCTGTGGCGTAATTCTACCACTTGTTAATATCTTCAAGGAGTTCTTACTGCTACAGCTACCTCTCAAACAGAGGCGTAGTGTGTTAGCGTCCAGTTAAACCACTTTAAATAACTAAAGAGTGTAATAAAGGGTTGTTTTAACCCTTCTTCTGTGCAGTCACTGCTAGCCAAATTTCACACAAGAGATACGCAAGTAGACCTTACGCACTTCTGTGATTGGAAGTATATGACGAAAGAGATTTCGAAAATAAAGACCAGGTAAGGACTTTTAAGCCGGGTAAGGGAATGAGTTTATTCATATATAGATATACGTTTGGCTCTGCCGATTGCAATAAAAAAGGGAGCTGCACAGCTAGATACTTTAGCACTCCCATATACAAAATTTCAGCCTTCTGTGGAAAATCGTTTTGAGTTAGTTATGTGAGATACATATGCACATTCAAAGGTACGTACATATGTACAGACTGCAGAAAAAAAACGTTTTCTAAATCCAAGTTAAAACAATTTTACAATCGCATTAGAAAAAAATAGTCCTGTATTCTGTCCGTAAGTACAAATGTAGCACAAAACATCATTGAAATGGACTTGAGAGAGGTCAAAATATATATTTCCTTTGAAATATGATACCCAAAATTTTCTCGGTTGCAATACTTCCTTTACTTCGTACAAAGAAGCAAAAAGCACCAAACTTTCGAATTGGACTTTTTTCACTCTTTTTTACACTTTCGATACTTTTTGCACAGTTCATCTTACTATGTTGTGGGTCGACTCAATATTAAAATGTTATCAGGGCTTTTCTTGATTAAATATGAAAGCCATCTGTAACGGAAATGCTATGTAATTTTTTGTGGTCCCGTTACCATCATACAAATGCATATAGATTGTATTTCAGGGCGAATTTTTGGCAAACTTTATTTTCGTCGTGCTTCTATCAAATATCTACACGAGAAAATAACTTCAGTGACTTTTAAATAGCATTTTTCATCCAAAAGCATTACTTCAGCCCACATATTGCGAAGTCGGTATTGAAATATTCCTATTACTATTTTCTTTGCATTTTGAAAGAAACAGACTTAGCATTCAGTAAAGTGGAAACTTGCGTCAGTGAGGTTATCTAATATAACGTCCCTTTGAAACTCCTGCAGGAGAGAAGTTTTTTAACTTAATAAAGAGAAAAGGTTTGGAATTCAGTATATGGATCTGTTCGGGGAATAATAGAATCGTGAATCTATTCAGTCATAACTTCCCAGGACGACAGTAGCTACGTCACCACAGTAGAAGTGTTGACTGTAAAAGTTATTATGCTTGAGCACAACTTGTGCTCGAGAGCTTTTATTGCCCACGGGAAAAGAATTGTGGTTATTGCGAAAGCCTCAAATTCCATATGAGTCTTGTATTTTCATTCGAAAAGCTTCTGGCAGTCTTTTGTGTTCTCATCTACATAAAGAATTCATAGAGTTGCTGCACCTACTTGTAGATAATATGGAAATATGTGTCTTTTATTTTTCCGTTTTATGGGAAAATTTCTGCTAAAGAACTTACGAAAAACTGGAAGCTCGGGTTTTAATACATGCCTGTTTCTCACGTTCTTTCAAACTGTTTTATCTAAAACGAATCCTCGGTGGTGTGCGTAAATTGTTAGGTAACTCTTGTCAGCAGACAAAGTTCATCTGAGAAAAAATAATTAATTTAATAAATTCTGCCCTTCTGATTTCAAATGATTGGTTATAAAGTAATCATTCGAAATATTCAGTAAATTTTAAATATATATATATATATGTATATATTTGAATATGTATAATAATATTTAGTTTGTAAGGTTTATCCTAAGTTTATTAACAGTTATTTTAAGTTTTGTCTCTTTTCTATCTTATTCTAATTTCAGCTTACAGTTTCCTGCCAGAATGTAAATTCAGAAACGCAGTTAATGAAAATGAGTAAGAGTACTATTTAAGTCGATGCTTCACCCACTTCTACAGAGAGAGTCTGATTTCCTGCGCGCGTTTGCCTTTTGACTACATTCTCTCTTAGCTACTACGCACGGCCATACTTAAGACCTTTGTTTGGCTTCGCCGATTAAATTGATATTTAGGGGCCAACTACTTAGATTTCTGATAGCTTCGGCTATACCTTTCAGATAGCTTAGTTAAGCTAGTTTAGTTTAATTTCATAGTTATTCAAGTTCAAGCCCAAGTGGAGGCTTTGTGTATACTCCAAGGGGGAGTTAATTGTATTTATTCTGAAAACTAAAAGGCAATAACCCTTCTTAAGTCTTACGTGTTTTGTTCACCACTTAAGCGACTATTCGCTTGTTAGTGTTCGTGGGGTTCTAAGACAGAACTTTGGAATTAAATAAGTTAAAACACACAAGTTCATTTGAATTATTCCTTCCTGGTTTCACATCTTTCTCTCTCTATATATATATGTATGTAAGATATAACGAAGTACGATAACTGCTTTAAGAATAATTGGAGACCTCAATATTAACTGTTCTAAATTTGGTGCTCTTTCCCCAAAATTCATCTACTCTTCCAAATTCGAGATCTTTCCATGTCACATAACATAGCTAAAATTAAGCAAATAAAAATTAACCAGTCATAGATTCTCTCTACAGCTGCATCTACTTCAGTATAAATACTGCTTGGCGAGGCAATTACGTCATTCTTCATTCCTTTCCCTAGCTTCCGCCACTGCTAACGTATTCTAGCTGCTCTGCTTGCTCTCCTAAAAAGACGATGTATCCCCGTTAATGTGTGTATACAAGAAATTATTATAATTGCGTATGATCTACAGATTTTCGTCCACTAAGAAAATGATTTTACAGGAAGACGGAGATTTAAATCACCGTGAAGTTTCGTGCTAACTCTATTAGGGCATCAGCACTCTCAAAACTTCCACATTGTCCACAACCGTAAACAAAATGAATGTCGATATCAAGATATTGCAAGATCGTAATATTAACCTGAATTTCAACAGCAGTTAGTTTTTCAGTTTGTAGCATTTGTACCAAAGAAAGTGAATCACTATGTATTAAAACGCGCATTGATCTCAAGCCATTGCAAGGATTTTGAATCCATTTCACAGCAAGGTTGAAGCATAGCAACTTGTCAGGACTGAGTATTTCGTGAATTAAATCGAGTCCTGATCTTGAACAGGGAGCTGAATGCAGCTATGTTCTGTGATAGAAAACTGTGGTTAAGTGGTAGAAGAACTGCACTTGAGAAGGATTTAAAATCCTCTTTTGTTAAACCACAATTATATACAGCCACTTCCCAACTCGGGAGGGATACAGAAAATAATGACCGCACTTGGGTCTAAACTGAACAATCAAATTATTTAAACTAAAATTAAATAGAAATTAAGTCGTCGTTGCTCACAGAGCTATGAACGCGAGGTTGGCCTCTAAACAAAATGGTGCGTAGCAAGATTTAACTAATACTAACGCACTTAGAATTACTTCAACAAGTAATAGAGTAACAACGCTACGGCTTAGAATTTTAAATATTAGCTAGTCAGGCGAACGTCGAACAGAGTAATAGTGGTCTGAGACTAAAAGCTCTCCCACGTTGAGAGGTTTCCTACCTACCGTTTAAATACCAACTTGGCTCCACTTCAAATTAGCATGAAGCTGAAATACGCGCTTATTCTAACTGGAAGTTGAAATAAGAACAGATAGAAAACTTCAAATTAAAATAAAACTTTGTTAGTTTAAACTAAAACCTTACAAACTGAGCTTGAAAACAGAGCATTTGTACCTAATTCTGTAGTGCCTGAAATCTCCCGATTGTCTTCCT
The DNA here is from genome assembly GCA_000611955.2 of Stegodyphus mimosarum. Lineage (NCBI taxonomy): Eukaryota > Metazoa > Arthropoda > Arachnida > Araneae > Eresidae > Stegodyphus > Stegodyphus mimosarum. Next base: position 381,500 of record KK112761.1, read on the forward strand.
AATCAACAAAGGCAAGACCCACCTTATCATTTCCATCTGTAAAGCAAATTAATTGGTACTCTTCAAACATAGCATCGGAGTAATCAACAGCTGGTATAGGATTCCTGTTCAGAGGATGCAGGAAAACTTTCAGAAGAAATTTTATACATATTAATTACATATTTAAATATATATGAAAGCGAAGCAGGCTAATATTAAATTAAAATTAGGCAAAAATAAATTTTAGATTGATCTTGGCTTTATCGGGAAAACCTGTTCATTTCGGAGAGGGGCGATACAGGGTCTCTCTTCATCGAGTAGAAAACGTTGTAGAGTCATCATTAAGTTTTTTTGAAGCAGAAGACGTGAAAATTGTGCAGCGCCATCGCCGGGACTCGAACCTGGACCTCTCTAATACGTGTCGAGTGTGCTACCGTTAACACAGCGAAGACATGCTGGAAGAACGGAGAAAATACCTTATGAAGTGTTATGCTCAGCTATGTACCTACCGACCTATATCAAAAACGTTTTGCTTTTTAAAGAAAAAAAAGAGCTTATTTGTCTCTACGTCGACCTGCATAGAGTTTATTAATAAAGCTGATGTTAATCTTGCAAGCTACTTTCTCCCTCCTTATCACGTGCTTACATGCTGTAATTGAAAACACATCCGGCTAGCATCGGAAGGACCAGAATTCGAATCTTGGCGAAGGAATTGCAGATTTCTTCGGCTTTCTGGCTTCAAAAAAGGCTATGTTTTGTTCAATTCTAAATTCAATAGTTAATTCCTTACGTCACATGTTTTAGAATAAAGCATATTTCTGTTTAAAAATGTATGGATGTTTTCGCACTGGAGCAATTTTAATTAAACTATAAAATAATCGCTCGCCAATAATTTTATATTATTAAACTTGTACTTATTTAAGCATAATTAAATGTTGCTTTTTAAATAATTTTTAATTTCTGTTTTATTTTATTTGTTAGTAGTATTGTTGTCATTACAACACTTTAATACTTTAAAAGCATTATTTTTTATCGTAACATTTTCCAGTTGATTCTTCACTGCTGTATAGAATACACATATCACTTTTTTTATTGTACTTAGGTTGTAGAGTTATTGGGTATTTTTTTTGAAAGCAGGAGATGTGAAAATGAGCAATTCCTTCGCCGGGATTCGAACCTCGGACCTCTCGAGTACACGTTAAGTGTGCTAACCATTACACCACGAAGGCATACCGAAAGGAGGGAGAAAATGCCTTATATTCTTCCCCTTTTAAAGGCCGACTGGGGATTAGATTACCAAATCGCGGTGGTGAAGTATCATCATCCGTCACCTTTTTTAGTTCGGGCGCCACTGTAAAGTCAGTAGGTTATTTTGAAAGCAGGAGATGTGGAAAATGAGCAGTGTCTACGCTGAGACCTCTCGAACACGCGCCGAGTGTGCTGATCATTACATCAGAAAAGCATAGTAAGAAAGCCGTAAAAATACCTTATAAGGTCACAGTGACGAGTAATAGGGAAATCCCCCTAATAAACATGCATTATCTCTGAAAATGAATGCTAGGATTTTGTGAAATTTTTGTTGAGTATTTGTTTTGCAAAATTGATTGAAAGCGCTTTTATTTCTTTTAGTCACTTAAAATGCCGTGCACTTTTAACTGTACGACAGACGTCATGGCAGTATTCAGTTTCAGCCCATTTTCTGGTACCGACGCCTCGTTTAAAACTTGTTTCTGTAATTCTGTCTTTGAAGTGTTCGTAATTATTAGTTCTTTCTCAGTAAACCTCGTTTTGGGGAATGCCTCAGAGAAAGAAATCTAATGGAGTTAAATCAGGACTTCTTGCCGGCCATGGAGCAAATTCATCTTTGCCTTTCCCACTATTCTGGAAATTAACACGTTCGCTGCCGAGCGATAGTTTCAAAAACCGTTCCACCACGCCAACAAATTTTAATTAATTAATTGTAAAAAAATGTAAAGCACGGATTTGAGAAAGATATTGAATTTAGATAAATTTAATTGCTTTACTAATTATACCAGTTACATCCTAGTCGATTTTCGCGATAAAATGTTTTATGAGAGCGCCAAACTACGAGTGTACTCGTAGTTGGCGGTTGCTTATAACAAAGACTGATTATTTTTATAACAATTATTATAACAAAGATTATTATAAAGTGCTTGATTATTTTTACAGTTCCTTTGTTATTTATTTTATAATTACTTATATTATACTTACATTAATTATAATAAATATCTTGAGCCAAAGCCAGATACCTTCAAAGAACATGAAAATACTATTATCTTGAACGTATGTGGCGTAGGTTAACAAAAACGTTCTGCGAATTAACTCGTGGCGCGAAAACGCAAACTTATATAGTCTACGACATTTAATAGATTTTACATGGCTTGGGATGCAAGAATATCGGATTCTTTCAACATTGTCTTCAAATAGTTTTAAAAACGCAATATAAATATTGTTGCGCGCGTACGGGTTCATAATAGATTAAATGCACAAGTCTGATCAAAAATTAATAAAATTCATTCTTATCACTAGAAATATAATAAAACCTCAAAGATATTCGTACAATATCGTAGTATCACGCAATATAACCAGTAGCTATATTTTAAACTACATTAAACAGAACGCAATCCAAAGCGCAGAGAAAGTTTGATCTCACCGCGAATTCGATACAATCATGTACAACAGTTATCTAAACAACAACTGAGCTGAGATATTTCTCTCCGCCTTTTATAGCTTTCTAAATTGGCCGCGCGAGACAGTTCTAGCAATTTCTGGAAAGCAAAAAGAGTAGAATTACGGTTACAGCTAACATAGTAGTCAATTACATTTATTCAAATTAAATATCAATTACGGAGATAAACTTTTATTCAGTGTTAAATGCACATGCTATTGTATTTTTACTTTTCTGGCGGAGCTTTCTGTTTTGTCAGGCGCTGCATTGCACAGGGAAATAAAACAATTTTAATTATAATTCTACTAAACAAGTGTCTAACTAAATACGAAATTCGTAATAATATTCTTCGTGTAAACAATGAATCCTATGTGCATAATATTTTTGAGTGGCTGGATTAAATAAAAGCAGCTCCTTTTTATTTCGTAACATACATATTTCTCATAGACATCATGAAATCTCATCATTCATTTTGAGAGATCCTGTAGATTAGATGTTCATGGCAAAATTAAGCCGAAAATGTTCGTTTTTTAAATTTGATTTCACCCAAGAAATATTTCCTTACGCACCAAAAATGTAATGAAAGTAGTAAGTTTAAAAAAAAGAACCAGATTGACCGATGAGCATCTGCAATTTGTGATAAGATAATTTCGAGTACTTTTTCTCCAAGGTTACAAATTTATCAAAATCGAAACGCCATGGAAGGGTCGTAAGAAAGCTATAGTAAGAAGTAAAGAAATTTATAATAATTTATTATTTGCATACAAATATGTATGTATTTTCCCTGTAGACGTCGAAGAAAAATTTAGTAAATAAAGAATTAAGAAAAGGTTGTCATTTTTTATTCCCTCTGCAAAGTTTTAGTTATTTGGTTATTTTTTATTTAAGTAAATTATTTAGTGATTAGTTTAACGTATTAGAATTATCTTAAATAAGTGTCAGTCTAAAAATTAGCCTTTAGGTTGCAGACAAAAAATAAATATAAAGTGAAACTTTTTCCTTGGCATCATTATGTTTGTGTTGTTGCTAATGCTCACTTGTCTCACCTATAATCAGCCCACGAAATTCTTCGTGACAAGAAGCGTAAGTTTACGCCTGTCGTTGGCAACAGCATCTTATAGTTGACAGTTAGATTTTAGCTCAATTCTTCCCCCAATTTTGATGGAGAGCACGCTGGGGGGGACGGGTCCGATGGTCTTCCACCCCTCTTCCCGTGCCACAGCCTCTCGAGAGGAGTTTCGGGTCGCTACATATTTATAGTGCTCCTATGCCGCACGGACGTTACAAACATTCATGCCATCTCAATTTCGTCAGTCTTTTCCGAGGTTCGAACCCGGTCCCTGCGACGTTAACCACTATACCGGTTGGGCGGCTGGCGTCATTATTACTATTCATTAGCGGTTTTGATAAATATTTAGTAAATAATGTTTAAAATTTAGTTATAAAACTTTGTTTTTTTACGAAAGCTTTTTAATTTTGATTCCCAAAAAGTTTTCGCCTCATCAGCTGCTTTCAGATCGTGCATTCGGCTTGCATGCGCTACCGGTTCGCGGTTATCAGTTTGATACCCCTGCTTTATGGTAAAATGAAAATTTATAAATGAAAAATAGCAAAATTTTAAAAGAAAAGATTTGGGGAATGGAAAGGAAAATTCGTCTAAGTTAATATGTCTCTCTTAAATAAATCAAGAGCGGCGGAGTATCAAGATTTGCCTTTCATTTGTAATCTATTCACTAATTCGCAAATATCGTTGGTAAAAAGGATATTATTTCTTTGGTTATTAAGTTATGTTAGCCTAAATGTCCCAAATTATATGATCCCTAATAACCCCTGTAACCAGTTAAGCAGTAATATTTTATATAGGGTGGAGCACATGTTTCGTACGCCCACGCAATGTGCGTTTATAATGAGGGCTACAGTTGGTTCGTTGGACAGCTTCGGAAAAGTAATTTCCTCTCCATGTCGACGGCCTTTTGTTACGCGCATGAGCCCTTTCGACGAGACTCGGCGGTTTTCGATGAGTGTTTGGACTCGTGTGATTCTGCGGTTGTTGATATGAATTATAAATGTGCGCAATTGATTAAAAAACTGCGGTTTTTTTTTCCTTTTTAATATGAAGAAAAGGTAGGGTTTTTGAACTGGATTTGATTAAGTGGTGAGCAAAGCGGAATCCTCTAGATCCGTTAGAACGTACAAAGAAAAAAGAGTACAGTTTTAGATTCCCCGTTCTACTAGGGTCGATTTAGAAAATTTAATTTGCGTTTTCATGTTTTGAAATTGCGACTTGGGATATATATTAGATTTATATTCTAACTTAGGTATTTTGACACAAAATCGGACTTTTTCTGAAATAACGACTTTTTTCATATTTCGATTCTGCAACTCAAGTTATAGCAAAGTGCTCAGTTTTTAAAAACTGCAGGAGTAGTTTTTCACAAATTAGCTCTCAAAATTTTAGTTTCGCAATGTTAATTCAATTTGTTATATATTTATTAATATATCTTGCTTTATTAAACTTACCTGATTCCTACTTTCACATTTGGAAATTTAGGTTCAATCTAAATAAAATTCGTAGGCATTTTGTGAATTATTTTGAAAATTTGTATTTTTTAGTAATTTTTTGAAACAGTTCTTCGATTATAAACTTTAAAATTCTTACCATCACCTTAAAGAAGATGTACTTCTAGGCCTACCTGTAAAACATTAGTTTTTTTTTATTCAAAATTTTCCAAGATATGCATGAATTTATATTTTGGCATATTTTTTATAAGCGATAATAATGGCAAATGGGATTTACGCACTTTGTTAAAATTACTTGAAACAATAAATGACGTTTATTTTTTTTTCCGTTCCTGCATTGTGAAAGGGAAAGATACCTAAGTTACCATAAGTTAAAAATTTCGCCAAGCAAAATGTTTCTTGGCGCAACCTGAAAAAAGTGCGCCAAGATAAGTTCTTAAATTTCTGGGTACGTTTCTCACCATATTTTATAAAATTTAATATTTAGGCATAATTTGAGTCGTAGAATCGAGATATGGAAATAAAGTCAGTATGCCATTTCAGAAATAGTCCGATTTTGTGTCAAAATACCTATGTTAGAACAATGCTAGATATAAGTCTAATGTATACGCTAAATCGCAGTTTCGGGACATGAAAAAAGCAAACTAAATTTCCTCAATCGGTCCAGTAGAACTGGAGAACTGGAGAATAGAACTGTCCCCTCGTTCCTCATATCTGGCGTGTGGGGGAGAAAGAATGTATAGCAAAAACCCAAGTAATCCCAGTTTTTGCAAAAGTCGTATTGTCAGGTTAAAATTGTATTATGCCCCCAAACGATATTTTTGCGTTATTAATTGCATCGAGGATTGAAGAAAATTACATATAATATTTCTTCAAAAATATTTAATGATTCAAACTTATTACAAACAATAGAACAAAGAACAAAAGGACCGAAATCATTGCCTAAGAAGCGCTCTTGCCTCCCATTATCTGGACTCTCTATAAGACCACGAACAGTCCCAATAAGCCATTGCCTAGCCATTGGAAATAAAAAAAAACTGACTAAAAATTATTTCCAGTTCATTTACGTTTATTCAATTTTGCTTTAAAATCGTCATTACTGCTGTTGCACTAAATCTTATCAAATAAAAATTTTCCACTTGATGCATAAATCCCTCCCTCCCAAATAATATTTTCCTAGATTATGAATATTCAGTATTTTTCTAAGAATACACTTTTTTCGATGAATTTTACAAATATATTTAACACCTCATGTAGAGTGATCCTGACTGAATCTTTTATTTCCTCACTCTTCACTTTTTTGCCACTTGTTGATTAAAAACATTTTGAATTATGACATCGTCACTTACCTCTTCCACGATCGCTTCATTTTTATCGTTTTCAATCCATTCTATAATTTCGTGTTTTGAAATCATTATTAATGGTTTGTTCGAAGGAAGACTAGCTTTTTCCAATAACTCAGTAGTAGCCATGTGCAGTAGCAATGCTTTCTTCAGTGCAGTAGCAATGCTTCAAGTGCAATAGCAATGCTTCAAGTGCAATACCAATGCTTTCTTCTTCGACAGAATTTTGTTTCACGGCGTTTTGCCATAATTTCATGAAATTTTGAAAAGCTAACGAAAGTCATGAAATTTTGAAAGATTTTAAATAAGATAAAGAAAGCAAACTATGTGTAAACACTAGATTTTAAAGAAAGGTCTAACCGAAAAAGACAATAAAACATAAAGCAACTATCTAGCCTTTTCTAGTGCTTCCGAATGAAATGCTACTAGGGCCATCGTACGGCCATTATATGTCGGCGAAAAAGATTCCGGATTTTCGGATGTGCAGAACCATTGAATGCCGGATTATCAGACTTATACTTCTGACTAGAGCACTAATTTTATTATGAAACAAAAGGGAAATTTTACTGGGTATTGAGAGGGGGGTAAATTGTGAAAAATGGCAGAACTTTTGTTACTTGGTGTTTACATTTTTTGCCTTGGTGTTTACATTACATCCATTTTCTAAAATTGGAATTTTTTACATTAAAAAATGACAAAACTTTAGTACTTCTGTCATTTAAAACATTTCTGTAATAACACGATTTATGATTGCAAAAACAAATGCGAAGTAGGAACGTTTGTGGAGACGATATACATACTGAGAGTTATTTTCATTAAATAGCAACTTTTTGAAACGTTCACTATCGAAATTGGTTTCGTTTGGTTTACTTTATTATGACAAATCACTCGAGGGCTATCTGCCTAAGGGGAGGGATGCCTTAGTGGAGAACTATTTTAGGGAAACTGGCTGCTATACACGTTACGCAAAGGGAAAACTACGAAAACGCCCTTGCAGTCTGCCCGTTTGTCGATATTCGAACTCCGGACCAAACTACCAGTGTTCAGTGACTTTACCGCTCGGCCGCTGGTGGGCCTCGTCATCGAAATTGATTGTTGGTATTGATGGGCAATGAGGGCAATTTCATCAACCTCGAGAAAGAATTTTTCTCATATTGTAGAAGTTCATTAAAACTTCAGGTAGTTCAAAACTCTTGTTTAGTTTCCGGTTTGGTTTGGTTTATTTGATTACGGTAAAACAATCTAACGCTAAGGCTATGTGCGTAAGGGGAGGGATGTTTTCGTCAAGAGCCTTCTAAGGGAAACTGGGTCGTATCTACGTTATACATGGGCAAACAAGGAAAACGACCGTGCAGCCAGCCCGTTCATCTGGAATTGAACCCAGTTCGAAATTCTAGTGCTCAGCTCGGCGGCTGCTCGTTTTAGCTGGTTGTTCGGTTACAGCTACACTTACCGTGTCTTTTTGATACTACTATTACTTCACAATGTATTTTTGATAATATTTTGACGTGAAGTAGTAGCATAAAATTTTTTAATAAAAGGGTTATCTATCAATTACAATAAAAATAAAAATAAAAATATACGAGAAAAGATTGGCAGTTCTTAGTTTTATTTGACACTAGCCGCTGCGCGGCCAGCCTTCGTCTGGCTTTTAAGTGTACCAGAAAAATGCCTAAAGATAACACCAAACATTAAATTTGAAAACTGCACAGAATTTTACTCTGCAGAACAATTTTATCGAAAAAAAACAAACAACAACGGAAAAAAAAATTCAGTTAAAAATGCATTACATATAAAAAGCATACAACGAAATAAAGCAATATCCCTTAATACAAATATTAATTATCCTAATAAATAAATTAACCAACTTCTCTGTGCAAAATCTTAAGAACTCAAATGGTATAAACAGATTAAGAACTTAAACAGATTAAAAAATATCATGCAAAACTTTTTTATAATTAAAATTATGTATAATTAAAACATAATATTACTATGAAATAAGCAGTATCCCTTGATACAAATGTTAATTATCCTAATAAAGTAATTAAACAATTTACCGTCGCAAAGAGAAACAACTTTTTAATTTCTTAAACTTTTTCAGTCTCTTAAAAACAGTAACATAAGAAATACGATGAAAAATTGTTGCCAAACCGAAATTTTTAAAAGAATGAAACTATTCAAAATGATGCAATTTCATCAAAAATCTATCAACAACAATGAGAAAGGAAAATTGTTGCTAAAACTACATTTTAAAATATCTGAGATGTGAGAAGTGTATTCGGAAGCTTCATTTAAAAAATTTAAAAAAAATACAAAATATTATTATTTTTCCAAAATTCCTTTTTTAAACGGAGTCGAAAGTATTAAACTTCAACGTGTTCAAAAATCAAAGGAAAATAAACGGCACATGTTTTAAAATAAGTTTTTTTGTAAAAAAATTCCGCTAAAAACGTGTTAAGCTCACCTTCCTAAATAAATTCGTATTTAATCGATTTATTGAAATACGAAATTTATTTTAAGTTCGTAAAATAGCTAAGTGTCTACGCTTCGCGACGATGTAAAAATGAAATGTATAGAGCGAAATCTCGCTTTCCTGTAGCCCATTATGTCTCAAAATGACGCGATTTGGTCACAAAACATAAAATAAAAAATATTCTAATTCGAATTTCGAAAAAATCGCTTCGAGGTGCACTGGCTCTTATGTAGATACACCTATGTACCAAATTTCGTGGCCCTCGGTCTAATAGCTTACTCGCAACACGAACGAAAGACACACACACACAGAACTCTTTGTTTTATTATATATAGAGATTGTCGGAATAAACTAACATTTATAATAGAAATTAAAAAATTATTCAGTTCTAATAGTTGCGAGTTTTTCGAACTTTCTCTAAAGTTGTTGAAAGAAATATCAAAAATATGTGTCGTCGTAAAGGGACCGCTGTACGTACCACATTATGGTAAATATTCTAAGAAAATAAAGAAAATTAAGTATTGAACGGCTTTCTGGGAAACTTGCGTATATGTCTGAAGGTAAAAAGACATTGCAAATGCCGCAAAAGAACCCGTTCCAAAAAACTTTAATCTAGCGGTGTATGTAACATCGTATACATATGCATGCTTAATAAAGGATATGACTTGCCATTTCATAGCTGATAATGAAATGGATATTAATAATTCATTCCGAGACGCGGTTGATAATGTTTTTATGCAAAAACAAAAACAAAGTGTAAAATTCCATCTGTAAATAATGTAAATGAGTGATTTATCACACTAAGAATAAAAATAAACAAGCTACAAAAATGTTTAACTCATGGCTTGTAAAATCGTAAAATAACAAAATTCTGCTTGAAAAAGGCCTTTTAGTTCGGAATGTTTCAGATAGCGTCCATGAAGTACAAGATGTGAAAATAATTTATCTTGATATATCTTAAATTTAATTTTCTTATCGTTTTATCAGAGTATAGGTTTCTGCCAAATTTCCTGTATCTGATAGAAGTAAAATCTGTCAGCAGTTTTACTGACGATAAATCATACAAAGCCAATACCAGCTTCCTGTAACGATTACTTGGAAAAGAAACGAAGAAGAAAAATATGTCTCGAGAATTTAGTATCGGAAAGACTTTTGTTTAAAATTTTTTTGTTTACTACACTCGTTCTTTTGACGTCATACAGACGATAAAAAATATCAGTTTACATTTTGGAAGTGGTTCAGAATTCAATTTAGATTTAATGAATTCAACTGCTTTGAGTTTCCTTAAAGAATTCCTCCCATAGTATGAAGTTAAAAGGAAAAGGAAATTTAATGCTTAAAAATATGACGATTTGTAATTCTGATTGTACTGAATTATATTTAGTTACACGAATAGTTCCATGTACATATTTTATTTCGTGTTAATGACGGGTTTTCATTTCCTAGGTAATTGAAGAATATGTCTTTTTGTTACCATTTATGTGGAATATTTGAAATCAGAGAAACCAATATACGCGTGACTGCTTTAAAATTTTCAAGGGGAAAGAAAGGATGTAGTTTTTTTTATTATACTGGCAATCGAAATATAAAAAAATCTGATGTGGACATCATATGACTTCCTTGCACGTTCTAAAAATTTACACATTTTTTGCTGCATTTCTTTGAAACTTATTTTCTCGAATTTAATTGGAGATATGTTTCTCATTCAATTAATTCAGGTCTCACTTCGCTGCAAGGCAAAAATATATATAAACTCAAAGTATCCTCATTAAAATTGAAAATTATGAAAAACATAAAATACCAAATACAGTTAAAACAATTTTTATTATTAAAATTAGAATTCCTACGTAAAAACAAGCAACTCGGCCAGCGGGCAAGACGGCGGATTTTTCGTTGTATAAAACTGAAAGTTTACTTGGTCCCACTTGGCAAAAAAACATTGAAAGTGCCGAAACTGACTTAATTCACTATCCTGATAAGTTTTAAGATTCAAATGTGAACAAATACGGCTGCTATGGTAAAACAAAATTAGGCTTAGCCGCGCTTAAACAACTTTTAAATTGTCGATAATTCTACAACTATTGCATGCAGATTAACTAAAGCGTAAAAACCTTAACCGGAATATAAGAACAACATAATTCAGGCATTTTTAAAGCAAAAAATGCACAATTTACCAACATAAAAGAATAAAAAAAACCGAGCTCACCAAGCCGAGTAACAAAGTGGATATATATATATATAAACTTTTGGTGCGGCCGATTGCAACTAAAACCGGAAGTGCACAACAGCATGTTATAGCAATCCTATATTCAAAATTTCAACGTTCTGAGGCTACTCGTTTTTGAGTTATGCGAGGTACATACATACATACATACGTACAGACGCCAGAACAAAATCTCTTCTGAATCGATTTTAAATAAGTTTTATAGTTTATTTGGAGAAAAAGGGTCCTTTACTTTGTCTTTATGTACCGATGTCAATCAAAAAACATCGTTAAATTGCATTTGAAACCCGGAATTTTTCGTGATTGCAATACTTCCTTTTACTTCGTACAATGAAGCAAAAACGGTCAATGTTTAATGCTAAAGCGCAAATATTTGTAAAAGCTATGGGTTAGATTTGCTGTCTCCAGTCCAAGGGGCAATTAGGGAGAAGAACGAAACATGATCGGCCAAATCGAAGTCGAGATGAATTATCGTCCATCGTTTTTTTAGTTGAACATCAGTGAAGAGTGAGTAGGAGTTTATACAGAACAGAAAACATGAAAAATCAGCCACACCGTCGGCGAGATTAAAAGTCAGCATCTTCCGATATAGTCGGACGTACTATCATTTACACCACGAAGGTACGCAGTGTGGAAGATGAAAATTCCTTATAAAGAAAAGGTTCGCTTGCTTAGTTAGTTTCTTAAACTTAAATCCTTTCTAAGACTAATGTTACAAAAAAGCAGATGTACTGAGATTAAAATTTAGCCATGGTGAGCTCGTAAATTTTATTAAAATTATTTTGTTTTTAACATTATTTCCGAAGAGCTGTGGTCTCAGACTGGGAAGCCTAAAGGCGATATTCTGCCCCCCCCCCGAAGTAGTTTTATGCAGCCCGCAAATACATTTCTTGTAAATTAATGAACATTATTATTGACAAGAGTTTGTAGAAAAAGATTCTAATGGTTTGAAGTCCAGTTTTATATTATTTTTATTATCAAAAATGCACGTAATTCCACAAAAGTTCTAGAAATGGAGCTAATTAATTTACACTGTGATATAAATCCTGTGCAAAGATTCCAAGATGCAAGTTTGACTAACTTATTAATACTTTTCATAAGATAAATACTCTCAATTATGAATTTTTGCTACAAGAGTAATCAGTTTGTTTGGAAGTACATTTATGTGTGAACTTTTTTTTCCATACTTGAAAATTAATAAGTCTACGAAAAGAACCAGATTGTCGATGATGAGTATCTACAGTGTATGATGAAGATACTTAATAGTAAATTTCCTTCAAGCTTATAAACTTTATGAAAATAGAAGCGCCTTGATGTGTTGTTGCTGAAAGGTGTAGTAAGAAGCAAAGAAGTTCATAATTATTTTCATACAAATAGGTATTTTTTCTGAATGCATCATTGAGAAAATGTAATAAATGAAAAAAAAATTAGAATAGATTGTCATTACTTATTTTCAAGTTTTATCCCTTTTGGAAAGTTTCCTTGTATTTCTTTTTAATTTAAATTAGATATAAGTTATTTAGCGGTTATTTACAATATATTGAGAATGGCTTAAATAAGTGTTAGTCTAAACATTTAAATATTTTACTGTCCATATTTGTATTACGTAATTTCTTGCAGATTTCAGACAGAAAATAAGTCTAAATTGTAATTTTTAATTTAAAGCATTTATACAATATACTGTACATGTGTCACTGTGAGGCTAAGGCCAGGTCAGTCGTCTTCCTATAGGTGGCGCTTACTCACTATATATATATGTGTGTGTGTCTGTGATGATTTACTTCATTGTAGATAACTTAATATTAGAATTGCTTGATTGGAGAATGTACTAATTCACTTTTAGATCAGTGCCGAGAAGACTGTTGCATAGGTGACGGGAAACTGCGTAATGGATGACCGGATGCAATTTTGGAATAAGCACGACAAGCTTGTCAGTTAAACATCATTTATTTTTGGATGACGAATTTTTTTAGCGCATAGCCTCTTAATTGGTGAAACCCTAGGGGTGCTGAGCCCGCCTCACAATTTTAGTTATGTAACTACATTTCAAATAACCGAGGATAACTGGCAGATTTTAAGCGACACGTTGCCAGTAGGAAAGCGAAGTGGCGAAAGAGGATGCGTAGTTTGTTGCCGTACTGTTTATAATTTTTGAAATTCTTTGTTTTAATCCTGAGCAGTGATTAGGCAAAAGCTAAAGCAACCCGGATACTGCAGGAAAATTGCGAATGACTTGAATGGATTGTGCTTCAATTGAAAATAAGAAAGTCTATTGTTAATTTGTTCCAGTTAAGTTGTTGTTGTTGTCACTTATTTCACTTTTAGACAGTAATATCAGAACAAGCCCACGAAATTCATCGGGGCAAGGAATGCAAGATTGCGTGTGTCGTTGGCAAGAGCCTTGAACACCATTCAGGTGACAGTACCACTTCGCTCAGCTCCGCCTGAAACTCCGAAGGTGGAGTACACCGGGGAGGGGACGGCTCCGAGAGTCTCTCCCCCTTCTCCCCCTACCATCAGCCTCTCGAGAGGAGTTTCGGCTTGCAGCCTATTTAAAGGGTCCCATGTTGCACGGACACTCTACATTTGCAAACATCCATGCCTTTTACGGGATTCGAACTTGGGACATTCGGTACGGTAGTCAGCGTCGCTAACTACTATCCCTGTTGGCCTGCCCAATTAAGTTTTATACTTGCTATTAAATTTTCATCGCATGCGTATCTTGCATTATATATTTTGGCAAATGTCGCAAAATATTTTAAATTTAGTTTGCAAAATATGTTTTGGTAAAAAATATTTGCTATTTTTTTATTATTATTTTTATTGCGGCTTGTCAGCCAGTTTCATACTGTGCATTTGGCCCGTATGCAATCTGAATTTGAGACCACTGCCCTGGAGTAGTCTATTGAACCAAAGTCTGTGACCGCTCGTCTGGTCTACAACTGCAGTCAGAAATCGGGAAATGATAAAAACCATCTTCGACACTGCAGCCCTAGAGCTCACATCCGTAGAGCTACAAGTCTCAAATTCGATTCCTCGTCGAAGCGAATCTTTGCAACTTCTGGAAACAGTATTTTTGGTACTACTTTTTTATTTTGTTGCTTCTGAAACAGTGTATTTTTATTGTTTTGTTTGTACAAGGCATTTCGCCAAATATAAAAATAAAACACGCAATACGTAACAGCTCACTAAAAATGTATTTAATGAAACAAGAAATAACTGACGTATGTTAGCCGGAATTGTCCAGAACTCGCACAAATGCTTCTCAATGAGGCGGAGAATCAGGATCGTTATGGTTCCCATTTACTTTTCGGCAAATATCAAGATCCAAATTTATTGATTCTTAGACTGCTGAATTTCAAATAGTTCCAAAATACGACAACGCACTTTGTAGGTAGAATTCTCTCGGCGATCACGTACAAAGCGCGGAACAAATGGCCGCACATACTAGAAAATTAGGATCCGTGCCAAGAAGTATCGTATTCAACCCACTAACGGCATTGAGTATGTCAGGATGAAATTTATTTCGGTTCTGGCGTCTTCTTTAGCAGCTGCAGCGAACAGCTATAATAACTATTTGTTCTGTACAGATACAGATATCAGTTACACAAACAAACAATTGCATTTCCTGGAATTTAAGTGTATTTGGGAGGGCGAGTTTCAGTTTTGTAGCGAGATTGAAATTGCTTGGGATGGTAGACACCGAGATATACAGTCGGCTTTGATGAATGTTTCTTTCTAGACTAATGGTTTTTGAATTTTGGTCCGCGGAACCCTGGGACTCCTTGAGAAATTTGTAAAACTAAAATGTTATTTGTTTTCTGTTTAGTTTCGTAACGAAAACTTGTAAGATGTTTTCTTCCTCCTTATCACGTCGTGTCACTTATCACGTGGTCGTGGTGTCACTGGAAACACAACCAACTACCTATCGGGAGGCACGGAGTTCTAATCCCGGTGAAGGCACTGCAAATTTTTCACGTGTCCTGCTTTGAAATAAAATGCCTAGTGGTCTGTACAAATTCCATAAAAGCAACACTCAAGTCGATAAGCGGGCCGATAAAATCCACATGATATGGGGTTTATGAAATCTTTAAGAACCGTTGTTCTGAAGCGAACTTAATCATCTAATTGTTCAGTTTACGTAGCAGTTTTTGATCTGAATTATATGAAGGGTTATCGTATTCCCACCCTTCCTGGTAAGGGATATTGAGGTGTAAATGGCTAGCACGTCCAGCTAGCAGTTGGAAGATCCTTAATTCGAACCCCAGCGAGAGTACAGTTGATTCAACATGTTTTTTTTTGGGGGGGGGAGATTTGAATAATTGAAACATTATCTCGACTGGTGCCTGAACTAAAATGTGAGGGAACATCACTATTTCGATTAGATCCAAATACCAGTCGCGTTTTAATTAGGAGATAATATAAGAAATAATTTCCATGTAGGCTTTTGTGATGTTAAAAATTAGCGTATTTAGCTAACAATTGCAAGAGCGGTGATTCGAACCTTGCCGAGTGCACTGTTATACTCGTGTGCAAAATTAAGAGAATTTGCGCACCATGTCAAATTTCTGAAAACCTACTGAGCAGATTTGAATGATATTTGGTATGGATATACATGAATAACGGACAAAGAGCTAAAGCATTCAAAGTCATTTTATATGCGCTTGATAATCAGTAAAGCTCATAGTGCAAGGATGTCCAAAATCCACATTGGTATATCGAAATTAAAATGAGTCCAACGAGGAGTACGGTACTCTCTCACAGCCAAGAGAGTCACAGACTTTATACCTCATGACAGTCAAGGAACCTTTTGTAACCACTTGCAGGGATATCCGGCATCTCCTCTATTACGCCTCCACTACAGTAATGATCCTTTACTCTGATGACGGAGGGATGGTATCGTTTTCTAGGCTTTCTCAAGACTAGACTCTTATCCAAGGGGCATGTTATTTGCACCATGCTAAATATGTTCTCTTGTGTGCTGCAGTGAGCGGGACGCAAACTGTCCGTCTTCTGGCATACAAGCCCATCTCATGAAGCCTTCGGCAATTGTAGATTGTGAATCTTAGGTTCTAGTGGCAGTATATTTCCCTTTGAAGTAATATTTATTATATTCCGTTTATGTATTTCCCTTTGAAATCATATTTCAACATATCAAAGACCAATACAAATGATTATTATAATGACGATAAGTTTAATTACCCAATACCTCTTTCGACACTGTTTTGAATTACTACTTATCATTTTATGACTTAAGATATTATTTCGTTAAAACTCTATAAAGTTTTAAAACATTTGCCGCCCTCTTAGGTAGAAGTAACTGAAAATGCTACGTTAATTTAACCTTTGAATTGAACAAAACATTCTTCATTTAATTCCCAAACTAAGGAATCAATTAGGATTCTTTGCAGTCATTATCTCACCGCTGTAGTCTTAATTGCATACCGCCGTCGCTGTTACTTGTATTGTTCCAAACATTAAACTACCTTTTCAAGTTACTCTGTGAGACACTGTAATGGCGCACTCATTTATTTGTTTTGAATGATAGTGGAGAGAAAAAGTCTAGCTTTTAATCATTATTACCTCTTTCTTTTAAAGACGGGGGAGGGGGAACCTGAAAATGAACGCCACGCAAAAACTAATTTTCTTGCGCCATTATGTAGGAAAAAAGTGTATTTTTAATCATTAACGTTCCAACGCTCCGAATGCGTAAAATTAAAAGAAAATGTTAAAAATTTTCTTATAAAAAAAGAGGGTATTAATGATATTTTAAATGTCTTTTTTTAAATTAGTGCCTGCAATGGCCAAGTCCTTTTTATTAAAAGCTAATGGTTTGGCTTTATAAAAGTTAATGTGTATGTAGGCATCATTCAGAATGCAAGATTGTTTTGTAAAATTCAAAAATGCGAAATATTTGCATTAAAAAAGAAACGAAGAAGAGTATTATATTTTTTAATAATTCTTTTCCCGTTAAAAGGATACCGATAAAAGAAAACGGCATATTTTTGCTAGGTACAGATATATATTTTATGGCAAATGAAACGCAGGATCGATATAAATAGCAACTGCTTTAATGATGTCCTCTTCATGTACTCTAAATACGAAATACTACTGAGACTGTATTTTATTTGCATGGCGAAGAGAGAAAATTACAAAACTTTCTTTATTGTCAATATAAAACACAGTCAAATAACTCAAAGATAACCTCTTACCTTTCGAGATAATTCTATGGAAATGATCCTTTTATTCAGTACCAAAATTTTGCTCTCAGAAATACTGATCACTTTCTGAGGTTGTCGACTTAGGGAAGTATTTGCCATTAAAGGTAAATTTTAAAATAAATTCTATTAATTAATTCCAGTAATTTGAAATTATAACACTTCTACTAAAGGCATAACATTATTATTTGGAAATTTTGTTCATTAATAATATTAAAGGTCTAGTAATGGGCGTTTAAATAAATATTTTTTTCCTTCATTCTCAATGATAATTTCTTCAAAAACTTCTTTTCACTGCATTGGGCAGTTTGTGTGCTCTTATTATCTGATAAAATTTTTAATTTCTTGAAACATGTGTCGTCGACTTTTTCCCTCTAAGAATGTTCTTTATTATCACTAAAGTAACGCCCTTTACATTAACGTAAATAATATTAACATAAGTAACGTTACGTGAGTTTCGTTGACGTAAATAATGCTCTTTACGTAAATAACGTTTTCACAGTATGCGATATAAGGTGAAATAAGCAACAAAGTTTATAATTATTTACATATAAATATTATTTTGTAGAAAAATGTTACAAATAGAAGATTGAAAAAGATTGAGAATAAGTTGCCATTATTTGCTCTGAAATTGTGTCCCTCTTGAGACGTTTTCGTATATTTCGTCTTAGTTTTAGTCAGGATTAAATTATTTAGTGGTTTCTCCAATACACTGCAATTATTTTAACAAAAGTTAATCTGAAATTTTAATATTTAGCTCTGAATGTGTTTGAATTGTAAATCATGACGAATAGAAATTTCTTGCAGCTTCTAACTTTTAGATCTCAGTCAGAAAATAAGTATAAATTCGAATTTTTTTTGCGTTATTTTTATATGTATGTTTTGAAAAGTATTTAGTTAACTAATTTGGATTGTTAACAAGGGAAAAAGACTTTTCCTTCTTACCTTTATTTCCCCTTTTTTCTTTAATTTTCTCGCTATCGTTTTACTTAATCAGCTACTTGCAGATCGGGCATTTGTCCGCGTGCAATTTGAATTTGAGATCATTAATGTAGGGATTCCCAGACATTTTTTTGCATCGATTCCTTTCACAAGAATGACTTTCTTTCTCAAGACCCGTATAGTTTTCTGTATCATACATGCAACATAACTGTAATGGCGAGTAGTTGAATCAGCAGTTAGGGGCTTGTCAAATGTAAAGGATACATTTACAAACTGAGGACATAACTGCCGTTTGAGATAACCTTTTTCTTGGGGGGGGAGGTTCTGTTTTCGTATGTTCCTGAGTTTTTTTATGAACTTTTTATGCTGCACTTACTGCGTAAGAATTTATGTTTTTAAAAAAATATATTGATTTTTAAAATACATTATATAACTTTTGTGTATTTTGTCTCTTGTATTTATATTCTATGACTTCTTTCATACTATATCATAGCTTTATGTCAATAAACAATTAATTATCAATTGTATTAATAATTTTTTTCGTAATAAATTGGAACTTGATTATGTCGATCAGTTGCTAATATATATTCGGCTATCGACACCTTAATCTAACATCTAAAATTTCATCAATTCCCAAGGGATCTCTACCAACCCCGTTGGGAACTCCTGTTTTAGATCATTGATCTTCAAACTGCGTGCCTAGGAACTCTGGATTCCATTCCATTCTGGACTCTAGAACACTGGACAATTCTTCTTAGGGATCGAAAATCAAAATAGAAATAATTTTTTATTAATTGTGAACCGCAAAATCAACATTTGAAATAATTGAACTGAATATTTATATTTTCATTGTTATTGTTACCTAAAATACAGGTACACGTGAAAGCAAAGTCACCAAGTCACCACATGTGCATCCAGGCGCGCATATTAAATATCATCAGACCTTGGTAACTGCTAACCTTCTGCCCCAGATGAAATTCCGAGGAAGAACTACCCGGGGTGCGGTCCGACAAAAAGAGTAAATAATTGCTTATGTTAAAAACAGTGATAGCATATGATATCTGCTGTATTGACGCAGTTTAAAAACAAAACATTCTAAACGAATTTATACACGTTTTTAGACTTAATCATATTTTGGGAAATACTGATGCAACAAGAATCAGCGTAAGTTGCATAAATTTGCAGGACTAGTTTCAAAGATTTGGACAGAAACTTCATCTTCAGCTGCAGAGGTGAAAGTGACGAAGGAAACGTTTGTGCTGATGCGATAGCAATAAACCAGAAAAACAAAGCTACCGGCTTCATGTATTGACAAAAAGTGAAAACAAACGTGAAATAATTTCCTTAAAAGATGAATGTAAAGACAGATTACATTTGGAATCATTAACTAGATTTTTATGAAAGTGAAATGCCTTAAGAAAATCTAATTCGACAGCGGAAAACTTGTATAATTTTGGTTGCAAAAAAATGGAAAATGTTATTTTTTGGCCAGCAATATTGGGCAATAGAGGATTTATTATTTTTCTTTTTTCTTAACATACGTCTCATGCTCCTTAGTGCGCAAATTCATGGCTCTCTTAGTTTGACCAATTTGTAACAAACCACATTGGTGAAATATTTGATATACTCTAGAAGTTAACAGATGAATCGGAATATCCGGAATGGGGTCTTTATGTATGAAACTGCAAATTTATTTATGGAGGAAAAAAGATGGTCTGGTCAATTTTTCTTCCATTTTTCTGGTCTATTTCTTGTCGCGTGAGTACAGGCTTCTTCTTTACCATTTTCACTTCTGCCTCTGAAGAAGAAGGTTCTTCTCAAACCTTTGAGACTAACCCTGCAAATTATTCCACTTAAATTGATTGTTGTTGTTTTAGCATCTCAGTCATTTATTTTTCGGATTAACCGTGATTGAGTGTATTCCCGTGCTTATTCGAGAGTTTACTGTACTATGAAGTAGTTCAACTGTCCTTGGATAAATGGTCATTTTGTATGTATTCCTTTGATTAATCAATTAACTGTAACATGAAATAGATCAACTGCCTCGGAGTAGCCGCGATTTTGAGAACATTGCTTTGGTTAATCAGGAGTTAATTGCAGTACAAAGTAAATCAATAATCTTTAGATTAACCGTGATTTTGAATATATTGCTTTGATTAGTCAAGTATTATGCGTAATAACAAGTAGATCAACTGTCCTCGAATGAATCGTAATTTTCAGTGTATTGCCCGGGTTCATCGGGAATTAATTGAAATTTGAAGTAGATCAGTTTGTTTGAGTATGTAAAAATGAAATAATGATTCCCTTTCCATTTCCCACATAAAATATACTCAGCATTAATGTATTAATGATAGGGATTTCTAGAAACGTTATTTTTATAGGTTCTCTGCGTCCACAAAGATTGAATACTACTTTATGTGTCGTTCACATCCTTTAAACAGGCTTTCTGTCTGAAGATCTTCGCTCTCTAGTTACAAGAAGATAATGGTAAATTCCCATTACGTAACATCTTGCTGAAATTTAGATTTTTATTTATTCTTTTGCGGTGTCAGCAACATTTGAAGTGATTTTATCCACTACATACTTAAAATGCTTCAAAGTCACTCCTGAGGCATAGAAATGAGTTTCTCTCAAGCATTCTTCCAAAGTTATTTCTTTAACTTCCTTCCATGCATCTGTAATTGTTTTATGCATCAAGATTTTCCAGCCTTTAAAGCCTTTTTGGCACTGAAATTAACGGCACCTTAAGCGTGTGGCTTGGGATCGCTCATTTATTACTATAAAGCGCGTTGTAGCATGGAGAATTTTTCCAGCCTTTAAAGCCTTTTTGGCACTGAAATTAACGGCACCTTAAGCGTGTGGCTTGGGATCGCTCATTTATTACTATAAAGCGCGTTGTAGCATGGAGAATTTCATATTTTCGATTCAAACAAATGGATGATATTTCAGAATATATGTGTAAACTTTCTAAGTTACATCGTTTCGTTTAAAAGTGCTAAAATTAAAAAAAATTACGTTTTGAGCTCTTATCATATTCGTAGTCTTTTCTGTCTAAAAATGAAATTGTGGGCCTGCTAACAACAACGTATTTTAAATCAAAAATATCTTTGTGTGCTATGACTTAAAATTCCTTAAAATTCTGTGCCTCACAAGATGTCGAATGATTTAGTCCTCTGAAAGCTGGTAGTTCGACTCGATTTTATATCTGCGTAAAGGGGCTGTCAACATGTGGGTTTCGCGTTTTTCGTCATTTGGCAAAGTGAAGAGGAAACAAATTCCCTTAAAACGTCCTCCACGAAGACATCTCTTCCAGCTAGGTATTCCTAGTGTGCTTAGCCGTATATTAATTAATCCAAGTTCTTAAAATTTCGTGTGCCATTCTTGTATGAACCTTATATGTAATCATGAGTATTGTACTAACTGAAACACACACACACACACATATACATATTTTTTACAGTATAGGGCATAAAACTAAAATCCCATAACTCGAAAAGTTTCATTTTTGTGTTTTATTTTATATTTTCTTGTTCGAAGAAGAGGAGATAGTTGTTGCTGATATGACTAATCTCTTTTATCGAATATCAGATCAAGCCCACAAAGTCATCGTGGCAAGGAGGCAAGATTGCGCTTGTCGTTGGCAAGAATCTTGAGCACCATACAGGTGACAGTACGACTTTGCTCAGTTTCGCCCCCAGTTTTGAAAGAGAGCTCCGCGGGTGATGGGTCCGAGGATCTCCACACCTCTTTACTTACCAGCAACCTCTCGAGAGGACTTTCGAATAGCCTCTTATTTTGAGTGCCTCCATGCCACACAGACACTATACATTAACAAACATCTATGCCTTCTGTATGGCAGTCAGAGTCACTAACCGCTACCTCGGTTGGCCGACAGAGGGGATAGTAAAGAAAGGAAAACACTGCCTCTGAACTTATAAGGTATTTCTCCTGCCTTCTTCGCATGCCTTCGTCGT
>KK112761.1:403874-428430 GCA_000611955.2 Stegodyphus mimosarum
CTCGACGCGTCGAGAGGTCCGTGGTTCGATTCCCGGCGAAGGCGTTGCTCATTTTTCATGCCTCCTGCTTTCAAAAATTCCTAATGTCTCTACAAACTTATTGTTTTTAATCAACGTAGCAATGAAATACTTCGCGTTATAACGTTTCTTTCAAGATCTCCGGAACTATTCGATTGTGTAAAGTCGCATTCATTTCATTTCCATTCCTGTTTAGTTCAGAAACTCAGTCATCTTTTAAAATCTTGGGGCTGTTGACAGCAAGCTATTTAAACTTTGTCTTAAAATTTCTCACTGTAGCAGCTACCGAATAATTAAAAAAGGCCTATGTTTTTTTTTTTAAATCCTTCCCCGTTAATGTCATAAATTCCGTTACAAATTCCGAGAAAATTTTTATTTGCGGAATTATTCTCCGATTTCTTCAAGAGTTCAAAGATCAAAATTCTACAGTGATTAGTTTGATCATTGAGTTAGGAATATATGAAAACATTTGACACTAAATAAAAGGAAAAGGTTCCACTTCTTGCTGTGGAATGCTCCATTGTCATCTAAAATATGTACATGTGTAAAGGTACAATAACGTTTGCTCGCTAAAGCGGTCACTCCGTTTCACCAAACCAATGTATTAACTTAGCCAGGTTATTATTATTTCTTAATCTTATTATCATTAATTTAGGCTTACTCCGTGTATATATTTTCATGCTTTTTTTCTGATAATATGCATTATAAGAGATCTTCGATAAACTGTATAAGAAATTTGGTGAATTTTTGTATTGCACTTTACGCTTTAAAACTAAGCAATTTTTACAAAATAAAATCTTAATTCCGAACGGGATTTTGTATTTCTTATGTCTGCAGTCTTATATTTCTGTAGATGTTTATTTATCTGCAAAATTTCTTACTATGAAAATAAAATAACTAGTGTTTTTTCAGCGATATATTCTTAAATAATAGTAGCCATCAGCGACTAAGCCAGCAGGACCGCTGGATACTAATAATTTGACCCGCATCCAGATCCCGGTAATCGGGCTTCCTGCAAGGGTGCTTTTGTTTGTATACCTGGTATTTAACGTGAAAATAAGCCGCAACCTTCCCCTTCAGCCAGAAGCCATATATTTTCATTTAAACAGAAGCCGTGAGCTGTGCCTTGGATATGTTTTTCCGTATCCTAATTAATACAAATTTCCGGTTTAATGAAATAATACTACCTCTGTCCCATAGTAATAGTAGTAAGTGAATATTTAAGCGGGTGGCGAATACAGCTTAAGTTATTCTGTAGCGCAACATGTTCAAGCCTTCAATCAAAATCAATGTTTCGTGACATCTCATCTTTTCTACGCATCTTTTCATTTTGTTAGCCCAAAGGGGCAATTTTCCCAAAGGGCTATAAATTTCGTTTTAGCATTTTGCGTTCGCACGGCGCTTCAAATTATTGACATCAAATATTAGAGCCCTGCAATATATTTAATGAAATAATGAAAAATGTGCATGAATGTATGAAAAAACGACTCTATATAGAGCCATCCAATTTTGAATAACGTAGTCTTCCACTCGAATATGGGCATCTGGAAGCCCAAATTTGGAATTTGAAACTTGTTTTATTGTCTATTTCATATTTTGTAAGACTTAGCGAATTTTTTATTAAGAAACTGAACGATTTCAAAGCGTTCCATTAGCATTAACTTCGCGTACATCTTTAAGCACGGATATTTTATGCGCGAAGTTTCTTTACATTTCTAAATGGTATTATGTTGGTAACGTAGCAACGCAAAGGTGTTACAATGTCTAACTGCATTTTGCGTCGAATGACTTTAAATGTCTGTATCAGGTTTCAAATCCCGTTTCGAATGCCCGCGAAAAAATGCCCTCTTGGGTGTAATATAACATCTGAAAACGTTTAGATTTTTTTGGGTTAATTTAATTATTACGAATTATAACTATTTTCTAATTTCATCCGCCGCTGCTCAAAATCAGTTGTTTTATTTCAGTTGAATATCAAGCCATTGTAAAAGTAAGAAAGAGAGTTTTCAAACAAAGATCGAGTTGGGGTGGTCGAGGTCTTAATGCATCAAAATAAAAACAAAAAGTTGCAGGAAGGTGTAATTGCCTTAGTTTGGAAAGCAAATTAAATGGAAAAGAATTACCGTATCAAAATTTTTGGAAGCATGCTTCCAAAAATAATTGCCAAAGTGAATATGCTAATGTTGATTCCTTAAATAAGCAGAAGTGTGGACGTAAATGCAAAGATTATGGAGAAAAACGTGAAAACATAAACACAGTTATTTTAGTAGAAAAGGCACCATAGAAGCAGTAAACATAGCCTTTGATAATATTTCTTCCAGAATATTAAATAATACGTTTCTGTGACTTAAACAAGTTATGTTGGAAGGAATGACAAACGATGGCTTTCAATAATTTTAATCCCACGCGTACAGGGAAAGCAGTTTCGCAGACAAGGGTTTCTACCTACAAGATTGAAATGCAGTAAGGAAATTATTAAAAAACTTAGAAACCATCTGAACACTCAAAATAAAATTTCGAGTAATAGTTTTTATTTATTGCTTAATTTATTTAGTTTTTTTCGCAATAAATTTTGCGTTCTTTGTTTATTTTCTTTTGATTCTATTATTATGGAATAAATTAAATTTATGAACGGCTACTGTTGTTTTGGGACAGAGGGAGAACATACCGGATATTCCAACGCGTACTTTGAATACAAAAAATAAGATCCAAATTTACGGGTGCGCGTTATACGCCGAATATAAAAATGATAGATTGAAAGTAAGGAAAAAATCAACTTACAAAATTAGATTTTTACATGCGTCTAATGATTTTTACATGTAAATGCTCTTCATTTTAAAAGAAATGACATACCTTTTGAATCTAAAAATCTTCATTATCGGATAACATAACGTCATGTTCATCTACCGTTATATCATCAGACACATTATTTAATTCTGTGTCATCTTCGCCATCATTCTCACTCTGATCCATAAATCAATAATCATGATCCGTTCCATCTTTTACCAACACCAAAATCCTTGCTGCAGCGCGATTTTCATTTTCTTTCCCAAACTGAATGGCTTTGCATTTGAAACAGTGCTGTGTTGTTTAGTTTGGCAGGAGCTATATTTAATACTAAAAGAAATACTAAATCAATTGTATTTCAAATAAAGCAAATGCAATTTATTAAAGCCTTCGATGTTCATTTCAAAATCACGACTTTAAATGACTACAGGAAGAGAAAACAAGTGATTTTTAATTCCGCGAATTCATTCGGGTCGGAAGGGCATTCTTACCCCAAATTCCGTCCTCCTTTTCGCAAAATCCTAGAATAATATTTTTGTGCTCAGCTTCACTGAATACAACCCACCCTGTCTTCAGAATTATTCACTTCAAGCATTTACCCGCACACACCTTATCGCTTGTCAATTCAGTATACCATTGTTCGAACGCCTGAGAAAAATCTTCCAATGAATGACTTCAAAACTAAAAGCGCCCCACATGTATCTTTCAGATTTGTTCATAAAAAAGGGTGCGCGTTATACTGCGAATATATCTAAAAATTAATAAAACTAGTTTGAAATAATAGGTGCGTGTTATACGCCGGAATACACGGTATGTGCAGCTTCTTCTCCAACATTTATCTTAAATTGTTCTCATATGCACTGCGATGCAAAGGCCTATCAGTTAAACACGAATTATAGACGTTTATCAATACGATGTAACTTTGAGCTTGGGAGATTCCTAACGAATTTGAGTTCCTATAAGTAGTATAAAAACCAAACGAAACTCCTAACCAACTGGTGCACATGTCTTTATATGTCTGCCTTTCTTTCCAAAAATCACGTAATCCTCCAGGTCCTTTGACATGACGCGTAAAAAATTACCCCCAATCATCATCATCATCATCATCATCGGGAATTCTCCGCCGACGTATTGATTTGACAATTTGCTCTTTCAATCTTTATTTTTTTTATTTGGTCTCTATATATGGGATTAGATTCCAAAATGCAGTTCGTCCGAGCTTCGTAATTTATTCAGTAGATATCACATCCACTAATGAATTCTTTTTGCTCCAACTTTTTTCCCTTCAACGTCCACTTAGTTTTTGTACCCATACACCGCGAGTTCGTTTTATATTTTGATGCTGTAAAAGTCATTTGTCATTTAGAGAAAGGGAGGTATTTCTCCCTCCCTGCTGAAGCACTTGCTCTCTTTTTATGGTTGGGAAATAGATGGTCTGGATTTTAAGAAAGGAAAAGAGATGGGGAGTTTAAATTTGGCACTGTAGCTTTTATAATGGTCCTGCATATTAAACAATTTTAAATAATGCGGTTTAAATTGTAAACTTTCGATTACTTGAGGTTTTAAGTTAATACGATTGAAATTAAATGAGGCTTTCTTAATAAAGGAAATTTAAAGTTTCTTTAAGGAAAAATGCATAACATTTTTCTTTATGCTATTGATTAAAGATACAAGTATTGAATCTGGCAAAAACTGAACTTGTGTATCGCGTCGTAAACATTTATTTTGTAAGCTCTGCTTCTGGGAGGACCACCAAGCGTATTTTTACGGAAACCGTATGAGAAAATGAGCATAGTATCATCTGTTCAAGAAAACAGTAAACCGAAGAAATTTTTTTGATAATTTTAGCAGAACCAAACCCGAAGTTGTTTACATAATTACAATTTTTATTTTTGATACTGTAAACATTATTCACTCAGCTTTTTCATTCGATGAATTGTATACAAGCTTTTCACATTCGTAAAAACTTCCGCCTTCTTCCATTTTTGTAAAACATTTTGCGCCTGAAGAAGAGGAATTTAAATTTGATTCCCTGGAAATGATAGTTACATTATCAGGTATTTTCTCCCTCCTTTCTGCATGCCTTCGTGATGTAACGATAGCACAGTTGGCGCGTATTCGAGAGGTCCAGTTTCGAGTCCTGGCGAGGGCATTATACATTTTTCACATCTCCCGCTTCCAAAAGTCCTAATGACTCTACAGGGGCGCCCGAAAAAAAAAGGGGGGATGTTGATTCTTCATTACTAGGATTTGGCGACTGGCTTCCCTAATCACCAGTCGCCCTTTAAAAAGAAGGATCTATAACGTATTTTTCTCCCTCCTTTCTTCTTGCTTTCGTGGTGTAATGGTAGCACACTCGGCACGTATTCAAGAGGTCCTGGTTCGAGTCCCGGCGAGGGCATTGCTCATTTTTCATATTTTCTACTTCAAAAAATCCTAATGACGTTACAGCATATATAGGCGTCCTTCTGTTGGCATGATGGCTGCCATATTTTTGGTCCCGATCGGAATCCTAGAGAAAGCATGGACGTTTTAAGTATACAGTAACTTTGCCGCTTAGGAGCACATAGACGAGTCAAAAATCATCTCGACAAGTTAGCGGTACATCGTGCAATCCCACCGTACACCGTACATATTCAGTATTTTTTCAAAATAATGATTTAGGACGTAAAGAGATTACAGTATATTTTCAATACACTTTGAAATTCCCAAATTAAATTGAACATATGTTTTAGAGTAACAAAAACAACAGATAAACATAATGAGATAAATGTAAGTACTGGGAACACAATGTTATAATGAACTGTAATAATATTAATACTAAAAAGGTGTCCACGGGATTATTACTTTTATAAAATGTTATTACAGTTTCTAAAATTCACAAACGGAATCGCTTTGAACATAATCGCAGGATGTAAAAGTTCATTAAATTTATGCAGTATGAGAATTTATACTTCACAAAGATTAGGCCATAGAAAGAGAGTCGTTGCGTAATTTTTGAAACTTCGGATACTGATCTTTAACTAAAAACTTTTGGAATGCCAGGAGATCAGTTTGTGGGTTTTTTATGTGATTGTTCTCGGTAAAGGAGCACGAGAGAGTGTTATGCTGAAGAGTTTCCTGTTCATCACATATGCAGATGTCGAAGTTCGCCATATTTCTTATATAGAAATATGTGTGGAAGGTCCGTGTCCTGCTATATAAAATTTACTGAAAGATTCGAGTACAGAGATGCAATAGGAAACGTTCAAATGCTATTCCATATTCTGCACTTTGATATTATTTTTAAATAAATTGCCAGCCGAAGTTGTGTGTATTCAGCGTGCCATTTTCGTTTCAATAGCATGAATTTTAAGGATTTATTATAGCGTATCCATATAAAATGCAACTATGGTTCCCAACTACAGGCATCTCAAAAAAACTATAAGTGGATGAGTTTAAAGAAAAAAAATGACTAAATGCCTACTATTTCTTTTTAACCAAACATACTGAACATTCACCAAATAAGCTCCTGCTACATTCGCAATACTGTTTGGGACACACTCAGTAACTTCCGATTGCAATGCGAATCGATTAACGCCAAGAATGTATCGATCGTATACGATGATACGATTTGTGCCTAAATATTTCCCGAGTTTCTTTGGAAAGGTAACCGAAGCTATTGCTGCGTAAACTAGTCGCGAGTCATGTGTTTGTCATTAACAGTAATGGACTTCAATAACGTTTCTTTTGCAACAATTCACTAAATGATCTTTAAAGAGAATTTAACGAGAAATCAATCCTCTTAGTCATTTCTCCAGTACTTTTTCATACTGTACTATGTTTTTTAAACGAGGCTGAAATATTTTAAACAACTTTGCGATGGCTGCTGAACACGATTTTGAAGTAATTTTTAAAGCCCATACCCAGTGCGATATCATCTGTCATTTTAGCGTATAATAAAATATACCGTGTATTCCGGTGCAAACGCGCACCGATCTATAACACACACTTATAATTTCAAGCTATATTTTTTGATTTTTAGGTATATTCGTCGTATAACGCGCACCCTTTTCTTTACGAAGAAACATGAAAGATACATTTACGATGCTCTTATCTTTTGAAGTCATTCATTCGAAGATTTTTCCCAGTCTTTAGATCAATGGTTTACTGAATTAACAAAGCGATAAGGGGAACACTATGTGTATGAAGGAAACGCTCGAGGGAGTATATAATTATGCAAAGAGGATGCCTTGTGTTCTATGTAGGTGTGCAGAAAAATGTTATTCTAGGATTTCGAGAAAAGAGGAACATTATTTGAGATGATAATACGCTTCCGAATGAATTCGCGGAATAAGCAGTTAGAGGTTTTCTAATTCTGTAGTCATTTCAAGCCTTGATTTTGAAGTGACCATCCAAGGCAAGGAAGGAACAAAGAAGGACATGGGGGCCAAATGTGTCATGCCAGTCAAGAAATAGTGTGTGAGTGGATCATAACAGCATGGGATGAAATTAAACCCGATATAATTCAAAAGCCGTTTAAAAAATTTAATATTTCCAATTATCCGGATGGAACCAAAGATGATTATTTATCTGTGGATCAGAATAACAGAATGGTGAAGATGAAATAGAATTCGTTGACGTGCCTGAAGATATAACGTAAGACAAATGTGTCGAACTTTTTATGTTATCAGATAAGGACATTTCTTAAGTTCAGAAGGAATGTCATTTTTTTTAAACAAACAGCATTTACGTATATGTAGAAATATAATTTTTGTATCTTCACCTTTTCCATAGTTTTTAATCAACTGTTTTTATATTCGACATATAACGCGCACCCTAAATCTTGTATTTTTTTATAAGTTTGTGTTATACGCCGGAATATACATACGGCAATTGAAACAGTAGCGAAATTGAATAAATTGTGCTCCATTCGCGCTTTTAAAATCAGTTTTTTTCGTTGTAACGCTATTATTTAGAGGCAAATGCATATTTTAAAATTTAAATGAGTGATCCAAATGTATCATATGCAAATTTAAAGGCAGTTAAATCACATTCTACAGGAGATATCTTTGCTATATCAATGTTTTTAAATGGATTACGACAAATAAAATTTACTTTACATTGCAAAAGAGCAAATAAGCAGAAGAGGAATAAGTCAGAAATACGATTATACGTTCAAAGTAAGTGTACTGTGCTATAAAATTATACATTATATGTCGTAATGGGGAATTGTAGATTAAATCTAAAAGTTCCTTTTTTTATTTTCAAACAATATTCACTATTCGGAGCTTTTCTAATTAGCCAAGATGACGCTAAACATATTGTAGAATGGACGACTGCAGAATGATCGAGATACCTTTTTTTTCCCATTAGCGGGGGAAAAAAGACGTCGGCTACTACTAAGGCCAGAAGCGCTGGTCTATATTATGGAGGCACCTAATAGGAGGGCCACCTTCGCTTCCTACGAAGGGACGAACAGTTACAACCATGCCTTCTCCGGGATTCGAACTCGAGTCCTTCGGATTCGCAGTCGGCTTCCCCAACCGGCTTGATCGTGATACTAAATAGCCATAATTTTAATACAGTGTTATTCCCGTCGCTTGCGATAAAGCTGAGAAAACAACTGCTTATGACAAATCCTCCAGTGATCTGGCTTCATTACATAGGTTCTGAGGACCCTTACATGAATACCGCCCATCCGCTAGACAGTAATCCACGTGGACGCAACCCCGTGGTCGACCCTGGGCTTTATACAGCGTCAGGTCAATTTCGTTTGCTGAGACTTCTTTGCAGCTCGGAAGACAAATAGGTGATCATTAACCACGAGTCCGTTCACCCTCGAGAAGACCGAATGGAGCCAACCCCCCCCCGTCCGAAGATCGCACAGCCCGGGAATAGACAAGGTTTCACAAATGAGGTACCAGCGCGGTTCCTGGCGATCCTGAATGGACTACCGAATTGTTGAATGGTTCTAGTCACCGTGAAGACAATCTCTTTACCCCAGGAGCCGAGTCTGCCTAAGTACAGATCTTAGCCAGAACACTAAAATGCAATAAAACGAATCTACTTGTATATTGCTCTTGGGTTCGAAAATTTTACTTTCCAGTGGTCTCACTTTCCCTAGCTTATAACACTATCATCACGCGATACGATTAAATAACAGGTAGCCGCTCGCAAGCGGCTGAGTGCTTAAGAACAATGAACACTGGTAGTTTGACTCGGATTCAAATACTAGGCGAACGGGATATTTTTGTGGTTTTCCCCATCTGTGAAGTAAATATGAATTAATTCCCTCAAAACGTTTTTTCACGAAGGCATCCATCCCTTCAAGCAGATAACTCGTGAGCTTTGTTGCGCTCAAATAACCTAATCTAACCTTTATAATGTAGCCATAATGTCATCTTATTCAAAACTGGAAATATCAAAGTTTTCAGCAAGTTCGAGAAAATTTTCGGTTTACCCCAACAGAACGTTTTCGCAAGTTCTGAACGGGAAAAAATGCTATTCTGTTGCAAAAAGTTCTGTTCTTCGAGGAAAGCTTCCTACTTTTATGTCGTTTACCCCCATTGGTGAGATTTAGCTACCATGTCAATTCGTGTTCTTAAAGCTAAATAGTGAAAGTTTGATGCCTTTCGCTAACTTCAGCTGAAAGTACCACAACTGTTAATAAATAAATTAAAATTAGGCATTACTTTAAGCTGGATTTGGTTTATTAATTTCATAAAATAAGAATTACCCAACCATATACATATTTATTAGCAGAAACAGATTTATGTCTGGTAAAAATGTTTTCTTTTCCTCCACTCAATCCTAGGGAAAAAGTGATTAATTTTTCATGTTCCCTATTTCGAAATGCTTTATAGATATTAGTGTATTAGCTTCTGGACTTCAGTGGACAATAATTCATTCACCACCTACATTCGGTTGACTGGGTACATTTGGTTTGTATCTATTCCTAGTTAAGTGGAGATAAAAGGAAGAAAGTACCGCTTTTCCTCCTGCGTGCTGGGATGGTGTAAATGGCTAGCACATACAGCTAGCAAATGAAAGGTTCAAATCCCGACAAAAGTGTAGTTGCTTTTTCACGTTTTTCTATCCTAATAGTCTCTACAACGGCGCGTGAAGTAAAACGTGGATGATAACTCATGACCCCCTGAATTCGGTCGACTGGGTCTCGTGCCTTTCACCAGTCGCCCTTTAATTGGAGAAAAAATGTAGAATTATCGGAGTTTCTTGAGATTTCACGTACAGACAGAAAAAGCGAAATATAATTTATGTTAATACCGTAAAGACGAAAGTGTCAAAGTATCAAGGAATTATCCTGTCTCCCTGTGCTGCTGTCATGGTGTAAATATCAGAACTTGCGTCTGGCTGATTGGAAAATCCGTTGTTCGAGTATTAATGAAGGTATGTTCGACTTCTCATGTTTTCCATTTCGAAATGAATATTCTGATTTGTTTTTATGATTTTAATGAATATTTTGATTGGTAGAAACGTTTAACGTATCTAAATATCGTAAATGTTTTAATTTGAAGTACTTTTCAAATAATATACCGAGTAAAATTTCTATTTCGTCATTTCTAATCTACATTTCCTAAATACTTTTCTCCTAAATCAATAACATTTAATTATAATTAGTTTGACAAATTTCTCGCATAGGTATGTGGTATCGTACACGATAGATTTCAATTTTGTTTTGGAAAATATTTCGTATCTTTCGATTCCAAACGATTTTAGTATTAACAGCTATAAGTTATTATTTAACAAAAAATA
This sequence comes from Stegodyphus mimosarum, assembly GCA_000611955.2. Classification (NCBI taxonomy): domain Eukaryota; kingdom Metazoa; phylum Arthropoda; class Arachnida; order Araneae; family Eresidae; genus Stegodyphus; species Stegodyphus mimosarum. The sequence continues at coordinate 414,435 of KK112761.1, forward strand.
TCTCACAAAAGTCAAATGTTTAGCACATTTTCTCCCTTCTATTATCTATGCTACCTTTATAAATAGAAATTCTAAGGGCATTCTTAATCTTGCACCTAAATTTAGAAAAGGTTTTTACTCCTTCCTGCGTGTGAACAAGCAAGTAGGCGTTGCCACGGTCGCGGTGGTTTTACAAATGAGACAAATGACAAACTGAAAGATTTATGTCGCTTAATATGTAGTGAGTGCGCTTGTGACAAATGTCAGCTCTGAATATTGATCCGTTTTCTTGTTTAAGTGGAGCGCATTTTCACACTTTGACCGTCATTGGTTCTGAAGCAGAACTTCTGTAATTTACTTAGAACTAACTTTGCTAATGAGTGAAATGATGTAAAGATACCTTGGGCATTCGAAAGGTTAAAAACCATAGATTTATTGAAATTCAAAAATCATTGAAATCCAAAATTAATCTATTCTTAACGCGCAAAATTATTTTAATCTATGCAGAAACTTAAAGCTGTTTATTACTTGCGAGTTTAGTTTAGAAATGGTAACGTACCATTAAATGAAGAATAACATATATACAAACTTAACTTTAAATCTACAAACCGCTACAAAATAAACAGAAGATTGTATATTTAAATATTTTGATCACTTATCATAGCAATTATGAGCATGTACAATTCGGAAAATTTATAGTATTTTAATAGTTCACGTAATTCCTCCTTCTTTTATGTTTGATCGGTTTGAAATAATGGTGGGAATTAGAATAAATTTTGAACAAAGGCAATCTATACTATTCAAATCTGTGCGCGTCTGTTTGTTTGTGGCATTATCCCCTCCGGAACGACGGGGTGTTGAATTTCAAGAGAGGTAACCCCGGATTCCAAAAATTCGTAAAAAGCCATTTCGACTATTCTCATCTTCGTATGACTTCGTAGCGGAGATATTAATTAAGAACTCGGAAAACGGTAATTTTCGCCTTCATTTTTCCGAGTAGCAGCAGTTTCGCATGCTGGAGATAAAAATCTGCTTTATTTCGAGAACTGTTGCCAATGTTTGCTTTCAAATTGTACAGATTGTTAATCAAAAATGTCTACGTTTTGCAAAATATGAAATAAAAATAACATTGGCAGACATTTTATTATTAGAGTTCATATTCTGACGTTGAAAAAAGCAGGCTATTTCATATGACGTCATTGTATGTCGAAAATTGCTCGTTAATATCAACATTTTAAATAAATAACTGTTGTTGGCAACGTTTTGTTTCAGGTTAGTATAACTGACACGATATATTATCGGCACAGAATTTTCTTTTATTAATATTGAGAAAATGGTGTTATATTACATCAAGTTTAAATCATGACGTCATACGTATTAACCTGAAGTGTCAAAAGATTTTTCCTGATTCGGCAATAAGAAAATTATTTACGAATTGGCTGTTGCTTGGAAGGAATGAATTTGGCGGGCAGAAAATGCAATCAAAATTTGAAAATGCAATCAAAGCAAAAAAGATAGTTCAGGCGAAAGTTTTAAACAGATCCATCTATACAGTTATTATCATTTTAATTACATAGTTATTAATAATTTCAGCCTTTACTATCATTTCTCCTTTCCATTTACTCACGAGAATGCAAATTTAATTAAAGAGTATTTATGTCGAGGTCTTTGGATTGTAAGTTAGAGCGTGTGTTTGCCTCTCAAGTCCAGATTACTAGGTTTAGCCAGCTCTGTTAAGGTTGAAATTATTTGGCGTTGCATTATAGCTGCCGACATTTAAGAAGTTGTGATCCAATTTAGAATTTAAAATCAATTGTGTAATCAGGCTTAGGTTTAAATTTGAATTTGGCTGTTACTTTTAAGTTTCATCGTCACAATTAGTGTCTGATTTGTAAGCACGAGACGTGCATTTACGTTCACGTCCTAAATTAATAAAAAGGTTGTTTTAAACCCTTTCAAGACACTTAATTCAGACCAAGCAATAATTCGTTCCAAGACTGTTAGGAATTTGACCGTAGTTAATGTTGCCAAAGAAAATCAAACTCTGTGCACCTTCGAATTAGCGATAGCCTTGAAACAGATGAGACTGTTTAGAAGGCCCACAGAATATTCTGGAAGATCACGGACATCAATAAGTTTCGTAAGGCAAAACACTGATCGAAACATATTTCCAGGCATAAAGAAAGTTGGTGAGGCAACCAATTCTTGAGATAGAAATTTCAGAATCCTGAGTCCATCATATTTTGAAGCTAGGATTTTTTGAAAAGTTACATTCTAAGAATACTCAGAGCTCTCCGTGAAGATATTTTGGACCAAAGAATGAAGTCCTGAAAGGGCAAGGGGTGCAGAAAACTATCTGTTTCCAAGAAAAAATATTGAAGTCGATGAAATTGCATTTAAAACTATCACTGAAAAGATAATATCTTTCATATCTGTAGAATAGTTTTAAATTTGAAAACTAACTATATGTTACTGACTTCCATAGTCTTAAAGCGACGTTAGTTTCTTCGAAATAATACCCCGCCTTCAGCTTCGAGCCTCATTCTAGTGAACATTTCATGAAGAATATTAGATGACATTGGCACCGCAGAACTTGTGATTTTGCAATTTTAATATAAAACAAAAGGTATTCACACCAACTGACCAAAAGTTAATACAAGGCAATCCTTTCCACAATTGTTCCGGCTGAGTAATTCATTTACAGAGCATTTCAAAAGTATTCCCATCAAGGCTTCCTAGAGCGAGAACCGCTTGACCAAATGTCGTTCAACATGCTGTGCTTAGATTGCTAGCAATCAAAGAAATATTTCTGCGATAAGTACAATTGCAAAAGTCATCGTCAAGGAAAAAAAATTGCTATAAACAAAGACTATTATTTACACCCTAAAGAAAGAGGTATACTGTATTTTAGATATTTGTAGGAGTATCAGATTACATTAGTTTAAGTTATTTGAATGTGGCAAAACACACGAGGGTTATCTGCCTAAGGGGGGGAAAGCCTTCCTGAAGACTTCTTAAGAGAAACTAGAGCGCATTTACGTTACACATATAGAAAACCACGAAAGCCAACAGTGCAGCCAGCCTATTCGCTTGTATCAAGCTCTTCTCGAACTCCAATCTTTGCTCCAAGTATTCGGCGTTCTTTACCACTCGGGCACTGGTGGGACTGCGGGAGAGTAAGAGACTTGTTTAATAATTTTATTCTGCTTTACGTTCGACCAAAACCTAACATTGTTTGGTGACGCTTTCTGCAACAGAATGGAGTTAACTACACTAATGTTTCTCTCGTGGTATGCGATTGATTCCCTTCAAGTTTCACAACTTTCTGGCGATCTCTTTATACATCATATTCCGTGACATATTGTATTTACTGTGTCAGTGTTTGTATCAAATTATGTGTTTCTTCTGCGAAATATTGACTGATTAACTGCTGAACTCATTATCTACAGTGAGTACGAGTTCAATCTTGTACGAAAAGTATTTTCTACAGTCCCTAGTTTGCTAAAATTCTAAATCAAAATCCTGCAGTATTTTCTTCTAATCTTCTTCTTGCATTGTACAAATCAGACACTTCTACCGGAGAATCCTTTCCCAGAAAAGTGAATCGATCAGAAACTTGTCCGTAAATCCGTTTCATAACGTAACTTCTACAGACTTTAAATTAGCTTTACAAACTCTAAATTAGACTTGTGTTTGTAAAAATTTGTAAATTTTGTGAAATTAATTGAGATTTGTGTCTCGGTTTTAAGCTTATCTTGTATCCCTTTACAATGTCTCGACGCTTAAGAGATATGCAGACGTTTCTTCAGTAAATTGATTGTGATATCGCCTAGTTAAACTTTTGGAGTGACAGCTGAAGTAAGTGCGGAAACCAGGCAGGAGAAGGGTTAAAAGAAACCTTTATTAAAACTCTTTAAAATTCGACTTGACGCTAACAAACTGCGCCTCACTTGGGCGGTAACTCAGCTAAGAACTAAACTAAAAGATATTAACAATCAGTAGAGTTTTTTACCAAGGCTCAGATAATCTTGTTACCCAAAGCCGCGTCGAAGTCTCGTGGCAGCAAAGTAATAGCTGTAACGCCACTTTAACCAGCAATAAATGCAGAATTAGGAGCTCATGCTATAAAATACAGTGTTTGTCCACACTCTTTAACTTTCTCTTCTAGAACTAAGAATTTAAACATTTTTCTCCCACTGGTAGAATTTTTATTCCTTCATGCGCACTACCAGAATTCAAATATTCTGGCATTGACAATTAGGGGAATGAAGGCTTACAGGAAAGCATAAACTTAATCGGTTAGTGAAAAATGAATATAAATCCCTACATGATGATAGTGCCACTTCCGATATAGAAATTTTCCCTGTATTGTGTCAAGTGTAGGGTACTAAATTTGACGTTATTTGACCTTTTCCACCCGTGACTATTATTCCTGTCATTTACATTAGATTATCTTCAGTTCTAGTCTAGAGATAGTGTCCTCATCGTAAACGTTCCAGCACATTTATGCAAGGGGCCCACTGTTCGAAAATGCCGAAACCTTCATAAAGGTGTCCCAGTATTAAGAGCCTGTTTCCTTATGCAGATCAGTTTCTATCTATATTTGAAAAATCGCAAGTTTCATAAAGGTACTGGTGCCTTTAAGTCGGGGCATTGCTTTGCAATTAGAATTTTTATTTGCTTCATTAACTGGAGTTGGCAAACTGAAACCTACTTTCATAGCAGTGCTTGGCATAAAACTGCCTGTATCTTTATAAAGTTTGTTTTTTATAAGTTAGTAACTGGTCTTTATAAGGAAGCAGATATCTGCATGCCGGGGTTCCCTCAGGAAGATTTTTATTTTTCGAAAAGCCTCAGATTTACAGAAAGTTTCCGTTCTCTATGGTGGAAGCGATTCCGTGTGTTTATTAAATTTAGACCAATTTTGATTCCGCACTTTTTTATTTGATATTTTACGTGGAGCAATATAAGCTTGCAGAAGTGTGCAAAAGCTAGCGAAAATATAACAAATAAATTGAAAACGATGGTATGACGTCGAAGATGTAGACATCTTATCACGCTAAAATTACATAGATTATCTAAAAAGAGGATATAGGAAAACTCAGGAAGCATGGACATTCCTTTCATAGGAAGAAAAACTTAAACAAAGATTTTGGAAACTGTTCATACAATTTAAAAAGGCTATTATAAATATAGATAACGCTATAAATGAGAAGAAGCATATCATATACAATATCTTATGTAAAGTACAGTAGGTGCGACTAAATTATATCTGGCGACTGTTTGCTTCTTCCCACTGGAGATAATCCTTTTTCAGACTATTTAACCATCAGGCCTGAAGTGGGATTCTTAAAGGTTTTTGTAAGACGAAGAAGTTATTTTGCTATATATCACAATCCTCTTGCCGAAGTACCGAAGTGGCATGCAATCCACACGCAGGTCTTTGGCCAATTAAATACAGTTCTTGAGCCATATGTGATTCAGTGGCTGGTGAAATGCTAGTAACAAGAAGTAGTTTTACTGTAATCGCTGCAGAAAAAAGGAAAATGTGACAGTTCTATATCTCTCCTTCTACTGGGTCGATTGACGGAATTTAATTTGCATTTTTCATGTTTCGAAAGCGCAACATAGGATAGATATTAGATTTATATATAGTGGTTATTCTAGCATAGGTATTTTGATACAAAATCGGACTTTTTCCGAAATGACATATTCGATTTTTTTTCCATATTTCGATTCTGCGACTAAATTTATGCCTAAATATTAAATTTTGTAAAATCTGGCGAGAAACTTACAGAAAAGTTTAAAAATTTATTTTGACACACGTTTTTCAATTTGCGCCAAGAATAATTAATTCTCTTAACGAAATTCTTATTTATGGAATTGTCGCTTATAACAAATATGCCAAATTTCGAAACGCTCTCATATATAAATTCACGTATATCTTCGGAAATTTTGAACAAAAAGCTCTTCATTTTTGCTGGCATGGCTGGAAATACATCTACTTTAAGGTGATGGCAAAGTTTACTAGGTTATAACTCAAAAATGTTTTCGAGAAATTTGTAAAAATTACTAAAAATGCAAATTTCAAAAATAAATTAGGATATCTGCAAATTTTATTTGGATTGAACCTAGATTTCGAATTGTGAAAGAAGGATTCAAGTAAGTTTAATAAAAAAAGATATTAATGAATATACACCGAATTCAATTAACAGAGCAGCTAAATTTTAGAGAGATCACTTTTTAAAAACCACTCGTGCGAGTTTTATACAACTTTGCACTTTGGCATAACTTGAGTCGTAGAATCGAATTATGGAAAAAAGATCAGCATGCCATTTCAGAAAAAGTCCGATTTTATGTCAAAGTACGTATGTTAGAACAACGCTACCTATAAATCTAATATATATCCTACGTGAGAAACGCAAGTTAAATTTCGTTAATCGACCAGGTAGAACAGTAGATATAAAATTGTCCCATTTCTTTTTTATGCAGAGTGTACAATGCTGTAACAGTTTTAAATTGTGACACAATGCTTAAGTTACGGGAAGTTGGGCTCTCTTTGGATACCAGAAGTTTTTGCAAAATCAGAGCTACATTTCTAAGAAGATGGAATTCACTTGCTGATCATACGATACAATAAGTGCCGTAATATATTAGATGGAACTTGGGTTGAAGAGCAGATAAGGTCCAGACATCCATATAAAGCTAAATTTGTTAAATTGTTAATTACGGCTTCTGTTCATGTTACAACAAAATGGTACTTATAAAACTGTGCCTCGTAAATATCTTATTTAAAAATGTGCCTCATAAATATCCTCATAATTTTTTTGGAAAATCTGTTTACTCTCTTTTGAAATTTCTGAATTGCAACATTTGACTGAATCACAAAAGTTTGGGCTACCTTGCTACATTACAAACATTCCTACCATAGCATAATTTTAAAAATCAGTCTTCTTTTCAGATTATCATAAAAGTCAAACGCAAACCTTCAATCGTCTTGGCGATCACCCAAATGACTAGATAACTTTCTAAAGTTTATCTAGAAAATATGACATGCTACCAGAATGGAAAAAAATCACCGTTTGCTTTTGAATAATAACTTTTATCCGACAACGTTAGATCTTAACATGCCTGCTAATGATCACCTAGAAATTTCCAAAATGGATCTTCACTGGTAAGCAGAAAAGATCCATGAAGTTCAGTGATATCGAAGAATTTAATCATTTTGGGAAACTGGAAGTTAATGCTTAAAGTAATTCGCTAATGAACTCTTACTCGTTCTTTGCCTTAATTTAAATTTTAAAAAAGTAACACACTTCTGGAATCTGCAATATTTATTAATCTCAGTTTTATTAATAGCAGTCTGAAAAATTAAAGTTAAAATTTCATTTTCCGGTACATAAAGCAGTAGACTGTATTTTATAATAAAGTCCTCCACATTTTGCTATAGAATGCAATTTACCGTTTTACGTATAGGAAAAGGAGTTTCTTGTGTTGAATGATTTAGCTAATTTATAAGGAATTGTCCAGTTCCGCGTTGTGTGCTCTTTTGGGGTAAGTTGTTAGCATGCCATCTGGAAATTAGAAGCTTAGTGGTTTGAATCCAGACAGCAGCAAACTTATCAGATTATCCATTCCGAAAATCTTATATTGTGGCAAATATAATAGTCTTGTTGTGGCACCCGAATCGATGAAAATTTGGTAGATGATAATTCGTCGTCACCTGTGTTTTGTCTACTGGGGTACCATGGTTCTCCCCAGTAGTATTTTAAGTGGCAGAAAATATTGCATTTCTCAGTACGATCTATCATCATGACGGTTACAGACAGCCGGCAAATGGAAGACGTGATTCGAATCTCTGCGAGGGCACTTTTAAGTTTCGCACTATTTTCTCCAAAACCTCAGTCTCTGCAACATATTGCTGAAACTGTTCTTAACACTGCTGTTTCGAGAACTAATTTTTTTTATTAAAAGTGGATATCGGAATAAAAGCTTTTATTTGAAGCCATTAAAACGTCTATTATTGTAATCAATTGTGTACGCATCATAAATACATTGTTTATTCCAAATATACAGAGGCTGTTTGCACATTTTTAGACGACTTTGCTTTTCTATTAGAAACATCGCCTGCTTAGAAATTTTTTTAACTGCAGCTATATTTTTGAAAGTGTAAATTATGATCTGTTATTTGACAATTTTGTTTTCATGCAAAATGGCGCTTTTGAAGAAGCTTTGTTTGTGCTCTTTCCGAATAAAATTATTCGTATTTAATTATTTAAAAAATGCTACGAAAGCCATGATATTTCTCTGTCTAAAGACACGATGGGTAATGTTATCAATAAGAAAGGAAAAAAGGTCAAAATTTGACTTCAAGGACAACAATTGTTCAAAATACATACCTAAGGAAGAAACGGAATGTTTCGAATTTTGCGAAGTTAAGAACTTTAGTGTTAAAAGGAAATATACGAAATCAAAAGACAACTGCACAATCATTAAAAGGAAAATGGCCAATGTCGACTGTAAACTAAGTGATTAATACTGAGTTGAATCTTAAAAAGGGTAAAAACGTAATGTGCATCGTCTTTTTCCCCGACATATCGCCGAAAGCAGAACTCTTTGCAGAATTCTATATGAGAAACAATTATTCGGACAAATATGGAAAATTATTGCCACAATAGAGGAATCTTGGGTATATTTAAATGACCGCAACAAAATCAGATCCATTTATCATCATCAAAGGGGAAAAAATCTTAAAATAGTTCAAGGAATCTAAAGAACGTTTTTCAAAGGATTTATGATTGTTGTTGGTTTTTGATATAACGACAAATAAAAATTAAAGAGAGTGCATAAAACTCTTAAGTCAACTCCACATATTATCAAGAACATATTTTGTTTCCTATTTTCAAATATGAAATACTTTCTCTTTACCCACAGTGTCATCAGTCAGTAGAACTGTATCAAACAATGTATTTATGATGCGTACACAATTGATTACAATAATAGACGTTTTAATGGCTTCAAATAAAAGCTTTTATTCCGATATCCACTTTTAATAAAAAAAATTAGTTCTCGAAACAGCAGTGTTAAGAACAGTTTCAGCAATATGTTGCAGAGACTGAGGTTTTGGAGCAAGCAGCCGCACATCGAAATCCACTGTTAATTTCCTGGAAAAAAAGGAACAAGAAAAGTGTTTCAAAGCCATACCCTTCACTCATATTCCTACTAAATTTCCACGGATGTTTTCGCTTTTGTGCTTTTAAAAAGCGGATTGTCTAGACGTCGACGTACGACTCTCCTTAGACATTGGAAAGCTGTTCAAGAGAAATGAAATACCGCTTTCGCCACTACGTTACATTGTCTTAGAAATTACAGTGAAGAAATATAGTGAAAATACAAATTTTTAGGTAAACTATTACTGTAAGTAACAATGTGCGAACAGCTATAGTAAAAATGTAGAGCATAAATGTTGCTGGCTTCGTGGTCAAAGCTAGGTGATTGACTTGTCGCATAATTCAAGTTTTACTTTCTAACGGAAATTAATTTCTGCTATTCATGTAACAGGAATTCATTTCAATCAGAAAGGCCATAAACATGAAAGACGTTAAGAATAAGTATGAGATTGCTTTCAAAATATGCTTTGCCAAGATGGAATATTTGTCCTGATTTAAAACAAATGGCATTACTAATAAAGAGACGGATCTTAAACATTTTCTCCAATCCAAATTTTAATAAGTTCTCCAATCTGTCCGTCCCTTCCTAAGAAGAAAAAACAAAGGAAAAATATCTTTCGTTCAACATTGAAGTTTCTAATTAAAGCAAACTTTCAATCTTCGTATAATGAAACATAAATTCAAGAATATTTTTAAAACTGTGCCTTTAGTTATTAAGAAGATACGAAATATTAGTGAATGCAATGCGTTATTACAATTCTTGAATCTTGTGTTCATTTTCTCAGTATAATCAGAAAACAAATACTTGAATACAAAGTTCAAAGTTTTTACTTTTTGATATAAAGAGAAAGCTTTATTTCAAGAATTAATATATATATATATATATATACGCAATATAAGTGAAATGCTAAATCCTGTTTAGAAAATTAAGGTATGGGATTCAGGATTGCAACGATGTGCAGGTCTCAATAAAACTCATCTTTTGAAAGTGTTAAGTTTAAAAAATTAGTGTTTTTTTTAAGTTAGAATTCGAAATATTCAAATAACAATAAAAGCGTGATTCGAATACGATGTGAAATACGAATTTTCGAGTGCCGAACCTTTCACGAAGTTCGTTGAATTCAAGAGTTTGAATATGCAATCTTTGGCATTGCTAATGTAACTCCATATCATTAGCGAGTATTGTATTTTTTCTGCACTTAGAAGAATTGAACAAGAGAGGGAGACTACATTGTAAAAGATTTTTTGCTGCCTGAAAATAGCATATCTAGGGAAAAAATGGAGACTGGGTGGTACAGTGGCTAGTGCGTCGCGCAGTAGCACCACAGGTCCGGAGTTCGATTCCCGGGCTGGGCAAGGTTGATTCAACCTTTTACCCCTTGAATGGTTCAATAAAATGAGTACCAAGTTCGCTTGGGTCTAAATACCGGAGATCATGCGATAAGCTGACCACTGATCCAGCGTATATGCTCGTACAACCTGGAGCCCATGGTCACGAAAGCATATATCAGGGCACTGCAGCCTGTGACTCACTAAGGGCTGTTGCGCCACTGAGTTTTTTTGGAAAATAAATGAGGCACATGAAACCTTTGACAAAAGATTTTTTACAGACTGGCACTGGAGAAAAGGGGTGGGACGCCCTCAAATCAGTTACACGGCATGCTTTCCATCAAATTTGGGAAGGAACATTACCGATGTCGTGGGTATAAAATCGCTGCCCTCACCTCCTGTAGTTGCGTACTTGGGCAACATTTTCGGCGATGGAACAGCTAACTGATTAATGGGTATTGGCTGTTCCAAACAAAAACATTGCTGCAAGTATCCGGCCATTTAGAAAAACTACAGCAGCTTTTCAAATGCAAATTTGAATAAAATAGATAATTTTCGCATCAGAATGAACATTAACATAAAAAGATGGCTTTCGAACTCCCCAACTGTAGGATACTAAAATTCTAAATTACTCTTTTAATGAAATATCATTTTTATGATTTGACTATTGCTTTCATCGGAGCAAAGTAGTCGTAGTCGTATAGTTTTGATAGATTTTTCAGATTTTCAGATCTAATTTAGAATATAAAATCTTTCCTCTCTCTCCAAAAGATCTTTACTAAGGTAAGGAACAGTAAACTATTTAAAGATTTCTACTTCAAAGCCCACATAAAAATTTAAGAATCAAATATCTATACCAAACATCATCGTGACTAAAGTTATCGCCGTCTGAAAACATGCTTAATTTGTTCATTACTTCATGTGGAATTATAGATCTATAGCCAGCTATTCTAAATGCATTTTATGGCATAATCCTTTTGAAACGCTGTGTATTAGGCGAAGATTTTTACTGCCAGAGAAACCCTGAAAGTAGGCAACTGTAGGCTTACAGAGTTCATTTTAAGGTCCAGCGGTCTTTGGTTAACGGAAATTTGGCCACTTTTGGGGAATTTTTAATGGTCTTTTTTTAAGATTTCGCGAATATCAGATCTTTCTATAAATTTCGGGTAAATTTTACGTTTTTTAAATATATTTTTTAATATCTGACATAATTGTGAAATATTTTTTTAAATTAAAAATTTTAAGTATTTTGTTTTTCTCCAAACTGCAAAACAAGATTTTGAATTATTCTAAGCTTGGACTACCAAAAAACGAGAAAACAATTATTTCCAGAAGTTTGCTGAAGACGCTCGCCATTCCCAATCTGTGCTGAAAAATAATTTCCATGCCAAACAATGCTTTTCCAAAAATGTACTTCTTAATGAAGAAAATATGTAGATGCATAAGGTAATGTATAAAAACATTGCCCCAGTTAAAAGTAATTTTGACTAAAACAACGGTGTTGAACATACGAAGAAATCAACTCGTTTATAAATGTGGATTATTGATAATATGATCGTTATTTAGTTAGTAGAATCTCACGTTTTTAAGAAGCATTCGTCAAGAATTAGTCAAGAATTAAGAGAAGCTAAGTCAAGAATTAAGAGATACGTGAATTATCGCTATGTCGTATAAGAAAGGAGAGGATGTAAGAAGGATAAAAAACACCATTTTATTAAGAACTCAAATAGTTGAACAGAAGGTACTATTTGTGCTTACAGAACCAGCCAACATTTATGGCGCAAAGATAATGAATTTAAATTGAAACTAAGTTAAATCTCAAGTTAGCCCAAAGGCTACTCAGAAATGATTAACGCGCATGGTGGCTCAAACCGATACCGGCGTGACAAACACTATTGGCAAGAATAAAGTCTTCGGCAACGCCGAAGACAGACTAATCTCAAAGAATTTCAACCAGTAGCATGTCCTTCAGAAGGTGAACACGCTCTGTTTGAATAATCTAAAACACCCCCTTGAGTACTATCTCTTTATACCTCATCTGAATCCCCGCGAACTTAAAATTTTCATTCTGGCAGGCAAACGAAGAAGGAGAATGACAGTATATATACTTAGCATAAAATAAGTGATAAGATAAAAGGAATAAGTATTTTTTATAAGTTATATACTGTTTATTTTTGTTATTGCTCTCTATCTAGTAGATCCTCTACCCGGTTCAAAGGTTGTGTCAGCTACTGTAAACTACTGGCTGTGTGATGGAGAAGAATCGACGACGCTTATATAGTGGCGCACACCTGAAAATGGCAACAGGTCTCTCTTTACCCCCTTAATGCATCATGCAATCTGTCCATACACTGCAAATATTGTTCTTGATTTCCTTTATGAGATGTTTAATGTACGCGTAATAACACATCAGATTCTTGAATGTTACGAAAGCAAGAAACAGTGGCCCCGCATGAAACGGATATTAATCCATATGATTTCTTTTTATAGTATTTTTTAAAGATAAAGTATTCGCAAGAAAGCCTACAAATATAGCGAATCTCCAGCCTTCTATCATTGGTTGTTCCATGCAATTTCGGAACACATGTACCAGAGGTTTGTGACAACTGGAAAGATTGCTAAGGATTGTGAAACAAAACATTGGAAACATTGAATACCTTTTCACTACACTCACATTTCATGCCGAAAGCGTTAACTCTACATTTTGTAATATTTCAATGATAAGTAAGTATATAATATGTAAAACAAAAAGTATGAAATTTCGTGCGTCACCCTTTAGTTTGTTACATTTAACAGATAGAAATGATGTAGGTAATCCTTTTGTCAATAACGCTGTTAGACAAGCTTCTTTATGGTTCTCTGGTGACGTCACGAGCGGTAGGCCTTTCGACTAACTTCAAGCGTGGTAAGGAAATACTTGATTTTTACAGCAGGAAAGTCTTCAGCTTTTATCGTGACGACGTGTAACAAATCAGCAAGTGATACAAATTACTTTTTGAACTTTCTCGTGAATAAACTTGCAACCGCCAGCTCTGTCTCAAAAAAAAGAAAGAAATTTAATGTTTTCCTCGTGATTATATTTAATCTCAGTTAGTATATAGAAGTAAACAAAAACAAATTTTGTAATATACTGATACTGAAGAGTATATTTCGGAAAAATCATTAATGACATATCTGTGCAGAAATTTTATGTTTCTAATGGAAGAAAGACAGAACACTTTGTGGATTTTAAATCGCTATTGCATAGCAAACTGAACGACTTCAAAAAGGTAAATATTTTTCCCTAACTACCACCATTTAAAAAGTAAATTTTGTAATATGCTGATATCAAAGTGTGAGTTTTCGTAAAATAATTGACGACGTTATCAGAAGTTTTTAACTTTTCTAACTCAGCGCAGAAAGGAAACCTTCTGGCGTTTGAATCACTATTGCATAACAGAGTGGGACTTCAAAAGAGTGAACATTCTTCTATAATTGCCACTATCTAAGACTCAAGTTTTTTCCACGATGCCTCATGA
>KK112761.1:428518-444559 GCA_000611955.2 Stegodyphus mimosarum
AGTAAATCGCCGACAAATGCATGAAAATGTTCTGGAAAAACAGTGAATGTTTTTGTCATTTCTTGAAAGATGCTGGATTTTATTAGAATTTCAAGCCGTATAATGTTTTATGCATAAGATGATTAAGTCATATATGCGCAACTGAGAAGATATAAAAGTTTGCATCTGCATTTGTTTAAATAAGCAATGTGTGAAAATAAAAGGACTTTCGGCTTTTACGGTGATTTTCCGTGATGAATATGTGAAGTTTTAGTGAAACAAACGCAATCGGCACAAAATATTCTTACTTCATCTAAAGGAGCAAGACAGATATTTAGAACTAAAAATTTAGATAGTGGCGAGATTTCCAATTAAGTTTTGATTCAAAGCCAGCTACTATAATGCAAAGCCAGGAAATTCCAGAAAAAATTAGATTATTTATGTCACATGAAAATTTCTAGATCTAGGTAATAATTCTTAAACTTATTAAATAAAAAGAAATCTTTGGCGGGAAGTTTCATCGGCCATAAAATTAAATATTTTTGGCGCAGGAAACTAATTTCCTAAACAAGTTTGAAATTCTTACACCATTAGGTTCCACAAGTGACCCAGTAATTAAGATTACTGAATATTGAGAGTTCGACACAGCTTTGATCCCAGACAAATGGACTGGTTGCATTGTTGGTTCTTCCCATTATACCAGCCAGTTTGTAGAGACGTTAGGTTTATTTCGAAGCAGGAGACATGAAAAATGAGAATGCCCACCAGGAATCGAACCATGGACCTCTCAGTGACACGTCGAACGTGCTGATCACTACATCACGAAGGCATGCGAATAAGACGGGAGAAATACCTTATAGACTTCCTCTTTTAAAAGGCGACTGGGGATTAGGGGCCCCAATCGCCAAATCTTGGTGATGGAGAATCATCATCCACTACATTTTAGTTCGGGCGCCACTTGTAAAGACATTAGGATTTTTTTAAGCAGAAGAATGAAATATGAACACCGCCTTCACCGGGAATCGAAGAACGGACCTCTCGGTTACGCGTCGAGCGTGCTGACCACTACATCACTAAAGCATGCGAAGAAGGTGAGTGGAATGCCTTATAAGTTTCCATTAGAAAATCTCCTATGATGGCATCCCTGAGGCATACAGTCCACGACGGTATCCTACGAGGCATAGCCCTCGTGTGCTTTGCCAGGTTTCAATAACCTAACTTTACATCACTTGCTTGACAGTAATAGCTGTTAATATATTTTACAATAGCATGAAAACGTTTTTAGCAAGAAATTCGGATATTATTCCATAACATTGTTCATAGCGTATTTACTATATACGAAGGTTGTACCGAAAATAAGGCAAAAGTTCGCTTAACTTTTATTAATTGGTATACGTCGTTTAAATTCTACATGTTTGTAGAGTAATTCTCTCTCAATATAGCATTGCCAGCATTACAAATGATATATTTGCGCTAATGCCGAATCCAATTCTAGAACTTCCTTTGAAAATATTCAGGCGTGTACTGCTGTACTCACTCTTTGCAATCACTTTTCACCTCGTCAGTATCATCATATCTTTGCCCCTAAAGACTGTCTTTTATTGAGCCAAACAGATGGAAACCTCAAGGCGCAAGCTAATTGCACAGCACGAATATTTATTGCAGCTAAAGCGCACTAGTACAAATATAAGTGTACTTGAGCTTGCAAAAGTTTGGTAAAGTTTCAGGTTCAGTTCAATTACAAGTAACATCTCCATCTTATAAAAACGCAAGCATTTCAGTTAGTGCATTAATTATACCCAAGATCACATGTGACCTTCCTCAATATCAAGTTCGTAGGTCTGTTTTGATAGCTTTTAAACACTTTTGGTTGGCAGATACGAATTGCTTCGAGCCTGACCCAATAGATATTCTTTTGGGTGCAGATGTATTTGGCGAGATAATGCTTCATGGACATTTAACTGTTCTGGGACATTTCGTTAACAACCTTAGAATCAATATTCGGTTGGATCATTATCGGCAAGACGAAATGTGTACTACAAACAATTATATCTAATTATGCTAGTTGTACCAAAGTTCAATTTCAGCTTGAAAAGTTTTGGAAATTAGAACTTGTAGAAACAAGGCCTTAAACACAGGAAGAAATTGAGTGCGAAAATCATTTCAAGCAGAATTTTTCTCGTGACTCAACAGGTAGATTTGTTGTTGTTAAGATTTGTTGTTAGGAATAATCTCTTTCCAGTCAATACCACAATGAAGGACTATCGACAGCTTGGTCATATGGAATTGATTCCAGAAAACGAAATTGATGTTCCAGCTAATTCTAGTTTTTACCTTCCGCACCATTCAGCTCCGGATAAAAATGGTGATAAATTTCGAATAGTATTTGATGGTTTTTCTAAATCTTTTAGCGGTATTTCTCTTAGTAAGAAATTGATGGTTGGTCCACAGTTACAGACTGATCTGACAACATTAATTATTCGTTTTAGAATTCATAGAATAGCTATAACTGCGGACATAGAGAAAATGTACGGACAAATCACGCTACAAGATGCAGACTTTCAAAGAATAGTCTGGCCAGATTCACCCTTTAACAGATTCAGGATTTTCGATTAACTAGGATTGCTTACAATACTGCATCAACACCGTACCTTGCAGTAAAATGTTTACAGCAGTTAGCAATAGAAAAAGCAAATAATTTTCATTTGGCTTCCAAGACATGCTTTAGGGACTTCTACGTTGATGATTTAATGTCCGAAGCCGGTTCAATTACTGAAGCTATAGAATTACGGAGAAAATTGAATCATATGTTGTCACGTGCAGGATTTGTTCCAAGAAAATAGGCTTCTAACAGCAAGGAAGTCTTGAATCCAATTAATCCAGATTTGTGCTTATCAAATGCTTCTTTGAACATAGACAATGATGATACTGTAAAACCGTTAGGTATCCTGTGGCATCCAGCTTCAAATATGTTTTTCTTCAAAGTCAATTCATCATATCCTGAAGTCTTAGCCAAACGAACACTACTTTCAACAATCGCAAAAACCTTTAACCCTCTTGGATGGTTGGCACCGATCACAGTTCGGTATAAATTGATCATGAAAAAATTGCGGAAACATCAGTTACAGTGGGATGAAAAGGTTCCTCCAGATATTGCATGTAAATGGAAACAACTTATAGAAGATGTGCTATTTATTAAAAGTATAAAAATTTCACGATTCTTGTTGCTTAAATCAGATAACCAGTTTCAATTGCACGGGTTTGTGACGCCTCAGAGAAGACGTACGCCGCTGCAATTTATTATCGTTCTGTGTTAGACACTGGACAAATCAATGTTCAGTTGGTGATAGCCAAGACAAGAGTTGCACTATTAAAAACCATATCACTTCCTCAATTGGAACTAACTTTGTGGAGCATTCCTGTTGACTAAATTGATGGACTTCACATGTAAAGCTTTGATGCTCCTATATCAGAAGCTTATTTTCATACTGATTCCACTATTGTACTGGGCCTGGATAAGATTTCAACCAAGCCCCTGGAAAACCTTTGTCGCCAATACAGTAGCAAAAATCCATACTTTGTCTTCTCCTGTCCAGTGGCACCATGTGAGTGGAAATGCTAATCCTGTTGATCTTGCAATTCGTGGTGTGTCATCATGAGCACTGGTTACTTCATTGTGACTACGTGGTCCAGATTTGTTGTATTATTTATTTCCTTTTCAGCCAGCATCATCTGCACCACCACTGAAATGATTCTGTGCCCGAGCAAAGATGTGCCTTACAGCCAACAACCGCTGCCAGTCACTTGATAGACGCTTATGATTCATTTCATAAATATTCTTCTCTCAGTAAACTTAAACGTGTTATAGCATTATGTATGAGGTTTGTAAATAACTGTAGAAATTCAGAAGGTAAATGGATATTTAAAACTAGTGAATTAACTAAAGCTATGCGTGTGTTAATTAAATTAATGCAATATGTTGAATTTAAGAATGAAATCAACACTTTAAGCAGTAATCAATTATTATCTTGTACAAGCCAAATTTTATCTTTAAATCATTTTTAGATGATTCAGGTATTCTCATTGTGGGCGGTCGCTTGCGACATGCAAACCTTGCATAAGGCATTAGGCATTCCATTTTGCTGCCAAAGAAGCACATTTTAACTCAGCTCATTGTTAGACATTACTATGAAGTACTTTTGCATGCAGGTCTACAACTCGTGCAGTCTTGTATTCAAGAACAATGTTGATCATGGGTGCTAGAGTTGTTATCAGAAATTTAGTTAGAAAATGTATAAAGTGTTGCAGAGTTAGAGCATCTGTCACTAATCAATTGATGAGCGATTTGCCATCTAGTCGCGTTTCCCCTGCTTCTGCATTTTTACGCTTTGAAAGGCATTACGCAGGTCCGTTTCAAATTAAAGCAAATAAGAGTCGAGGCTCTAGATTATTCAAGGCATATGTATATTTAGCTCTATTTGTTTGTTTTATGACAAGAGCTATTCACTTAGAATTAGTAACTGATTTTTCAGCAGATGATTTTATTGCAGCCCTTAAGAGGTTCATTTCTCGTAGGGGCAAAAGTAATGACATATATAGCGATTGCGGTTCCAATTTTGTTAAAGCTAAACGCAAACTCATGGAATTTGAAAGGCTTGCTAGGACTTCAGATGGCATGGTCAAAGAAATATTACAAAATTGTGTCTATTACCAATTTGAGTTTCAATTCGTGTGTTTTATAAATTAAGCATTATATCATGATTTTAATACTGTATTGTGTTTTTTTAAATTTGAGGAACTGTAACCACTGAACGTTGAAATAGTATTTCAAGGTAGGCGGCATGTTCGCACCTTGTGTAAATTTTGAATTTGTTCTCTGCAAGAGGGCGCCTGCGAGCGATATCTACTATACTAACTTGTTCTTCTCATGGCCGATAAACACAATAACGAACGTCTGTGTCTACTTTCCATCAACCTATTTACTGTCACCATGGCTTCCGATGCTGATCGCTGGCTCTTAATTATTTTAGCCTTAAAGAAAAGGCGTTTTCGTTTCCGGATCAGAATGATACGCTCGCGCTTCATCCTTTGTCCCCCAGATCAGAAAAATGTGTCTGCGTTGGCTCCAAACGCTTCCATCGGAGCAGATGTCTGCTCTTCTATTCTTCTATTCGGGTATTTAACTGCCGAGGTATCAACTTTCCACACGCTTTTCGATACCCTAAGTCAGTAATGCTCAATTTTTTTTTGGCGCGGAGACTTATAACGATTTCAAAACTTGGAAGCACACAAAGAAAACGATAAGTTTAAAAGTTGTTTATTTACCCATAATACACTGTGTAAAATAGTTTATGATAATAATTTTGAATATAAAATAAATTAATATGTAGTACAAAAACAGCAATACGTTTATTAGGCGATTAATTACAAGAATAATAAGAATACTTTTAATGAGAAATTTGAGCTTGATGTTTTTTGATAATTTCATTCATAATAATAGTCTGACAGTTTTATAATAACAGTCTCGATCTTTTTTTCGTTTTTTTTTTGTTGGTTAATACTGAAAATACGTATTCATACAAATAAGATGTAGAAAATTGCAATAATATTTTTAAAGCTTTTTTTTTGGCCATCATGGAATAATCGCATCTAATGTTAATTCAAAATTAATTAATTGATTCTTCTGAATATTTTAAAATTAAATCTCGATTGTTAGAAAGCGAAATTAGTTTTTTTTCTTCATTCAAAGTTAATTGAAATACAGAAGTATTCGTTATCACAAATGGATTACGAACCCAATCAAATTTTTTTATATCTAAATTTGGGAAATTATGAATAATTCTCTCCTCTAATGTTGTCACGTGGTCAACAACAAGTTTATGAATAACAATATTTATTTTATTGAAATCTTTTGGAACTGACTCAAACTTTTCCAAATTGCCTTTCTGAGCTTTATTCTTCCATAAAGTTATTTGCTTTTGGAATCCCACCAGTTTATCTGTTGAGTCTTTATACATTTTCTTTCGGCCCTTGCATACTTGAATTTGTGTTATTAAAAGTAACAAAAATGTCTGATAGGTAAGCTAGTCTCCCATCTGCACCAATAGGAACTTCTTAATTTAAATGATGTACTGAATATATGCGAAAATGCTCCGAAATGCGCTCTTCCCCAGAGCACCAAAATTGGCTTGGATAAAACAATTGGCGCGCTTCTTAATGTCTTAAGAACCAAATTTCGCCAATTCCGATGTGTACCGTACGCTGAGATTAAACCCATTATAATTTTACTATATACGTTTCTAAAATTTGGCAGCACATTTTAAGAATTTCGCGTACATACAAGTGCCGCAGTACAGTGGTTGATAATCACTGCGTAAGTCATCCACCAAGGCATATGCCATGGGGGTCTAGCTGTGAAGCAAGCTGAAAGAAAAAGTGTGATCGTCGCAAATCAATTCGCCTACTCGCTGATGATTCGTGTCCATAATCATAGTCGATGGCCTCCCACTCCGCGGTTTGGCATAGCCTCTTATTTAAATTTCTTCATCCATCTATACACATTGTTCTTGTAAATGGTGTCAACTCAGGGCACATTCGGTAGACTTCTATGGATGTCGCAAAGCCTGTATCCATCTTTCATCAAAACTTCAATGACAGCTCTTGACTTCTGTTTGAAATTTATTAGTTACTTACAAGGAAAAGGAAGGAACATTATAGACGAAGAGTTGTCTACAAATATATGGAATTTTTACGACGTTATGCTAAGTAATAAAATAGTCATGGCAATCTTTGTATTACCTGCAGTACAATTCTTCTACTTACTAAGTTGTAATTTTACCATCTGAATAAATTAGAGCAATGTATCTCCGAGGAAAGCTGTAAGTATGTGATAATTATTTCACGTTTTATTAACTTAAGTGAAACACTGTCCTATCTTCTCTTGGTTCACGTCACTCAGACCAGAAGTAACATTATTTCTGACTCAAACCAGAAGGTTATACAGTTTAAAGCATGCGAAAGAGTTTAAAAGCTAGATAGATTGCACATATCAGTGTTTATGCTGCTTACTGCTTCGGAGAAGCTGAGCACAAGTTGCATTGATCGAAAACATCGGTACCATCCGTATTATTTCCGCTTGCTGTATGAGTAAGTAAATTACTTGAAGTGCTTACTTAATGGGATGTAAGAATTTATTTATTTCATGCAACCAATTATTTTATCTTTACTGTCATTTCTCCCTTCCTACCAAAATGCTAATTTTTAGTTCACGCGTATTCAGATGAGGTAGAAAGCGATAGTTTATTTAAAAGAAGGTTTTTAGGACTAAAGACCACGTTATTAATTGCAATTCTAAGATAACAGTCTGCGACGTTGTTTTATTCTTGCCAATAGTGCCTGTCACGCCGGTATATGTTTGAGTCAACTTCCACGTTATTTATTTCTGTGTAGCCTTTGGGCTAACGTACGGCTTGGATTTAATTTGAATTACAATCATTTTGAGTTACGGTATGAATGATGGCTGGTTTGTAAGCACAAGAAGGGTCTTCTGTGAAATTGAGTTTTGAATAATAGGGTCTTTCACACCCTTCTTACCCTAAAGGTCTCTTAGGCATAGCGAGAAGTCGCTTACATGTCTATTCAGTTATTTACCAACACTTGGACACAGTCCATACAAGGGAAACAACTACGCGCAGGCTTTTAATTAAAACTTTGTTGATAAGTTTTGCAATTCTCAGCAAGGTTACCTGGCATTTCGTTACATCGTTATTAATAGGTTATTATCGACTGTGTTTTGTGTTGTACAGTTTCATTTTGATTGGACTTACCAGAAGTGGTTAAATAAAATGCAATTTAGTTTTAATACGTCTGTGTTCGGACTTTCCAAGTTAGGCCAGCTTGAAGATCTTTAAGTAAGCGGAATTGAAAGAAAAGCTTAAAAGTAAAATCATGAAATAAACGCTATTTTTTACACTTTATTTTTAATGAAAGGAAACATACTGTAATTACTTACTTTCATATATTTTGATAATAATATCAATTAATGCGTGCCAAAGTATATCAAAAGAAAACATTGTACATAAGTTAGGGATTCGAGAGTGAAGGATCCTGGGGGAATAATCTGGCTGTGCCTCGTTGGGAGTCGAACCTTGTTTTTCATATTACGTGATTTTTCATGCTGACTGCTACACTACAAACGCATATATATAAGAAATGTTTTTAACTTCTTACTAGATTCTATTAGAATTTTATTGAGAAAAATTGAAAGTAATATTTTGATACTTAAGAGTATGCTTCGAATAAAGAATAAAATATCAAGTAATAGAGAACTCTGCGGAACTAACTACAGTTTTCCAGAAATTGCTTTCTTACATGGAACATTAAAATGGTAAATATGCTTGAATGGAAACGCAATTATCACCACATAACTTTTAAAGCACAAATTCAGAAACGTTATTCTTATTTCTTCAATGAAAATATGTTGTGCGAGAACATAAAATTTAAATAAAAGTGCGAGAACATAAAATTTATGCTCACGTTTGAGAGATATCCTGCATTTATGGTTAAAGATGTAAAGAAACTAGTACATTTTAAGAATTTTAAAGACAGAAGATGTTCACGAAAAATATGAAAAAAAAGGGTATGTTTGAGACTCAGATTTTTTTTCATTGCTCATATTTTTTGTTCAGGAATATGATATATTATTTTATGTTTTTCGCCATCTCATTGCATCTTCGTTGTGCTGAAATTGAAATTTAATGACTATTGATGTAAAATAATTTTCTTTTTGGTCTTCCGTCTTTCTTTTCCGTCCGTCCGAATGGCAGTTTTTCCCCTTTTTGTCTTTTTTCCTCTGAAGCCACGACTGCTATACCATAAGATTTTCTCTTTCGTGAGACGTCACTGACTCTGTCTGTTCAACAAGTCTGTTCAACAGTGATTATTCCCTACCTCTTCGTGTCTTCCACTTCTGTAAGTCAAGCGGCATCATTGTGTTTGAGCATTGGAAAGCGCTTAACCTTTTTTGTATGCTGACCTTGTGTGAAGATGGACACATAAATTGCATAAATAAGGGTAATGATTTTTTTATCTGCTCTTGCATCTAAATACGACTGAAATAAAATAGTATACGGTCTCATACATTTGGCTTATCTGTTTGTAAGGCAGCAAAAACATGTTCCGCAGAGAGTCCCATTTTAGGAACACATTATCTCACCCAAAGCCTTTCTGATTTCAATCAAATTTTATTTAATAAACTTAACATAAGTGAGAGAGTTTTCGAGCCTATTCGTCATCCGCCTCGCTGAATTCATGCAGAGGAATCTTAAATCGAAACCTAGTTTGTGTTAATTTTCTTTCAGAGCCGAGGCCTCTGGAGTATAGATCAAAGAGCATAATAAACGACTGATATTGCTAACGAGCACAATAATGACAAATACTGTTAAAAGATCTCATTAAATCCTTTCGTTCCCTAATATGGTAATTGCAAATCCCTGTAGGAAATTTAGACTCTTTGTTCAAATTTCCAATTCATGTAATGTATTTTGAATATTTAAGCTTCTCTTGTGGCTCAGAATAAGAACTTTTAAGTTGAGCAAATTTTCATACTCATAATTAGGACCAAGAAGTGGCATTATGCGGATTGTTTCGGAAGTCCAAAAAAACCTCCTTCGGATATGAGAATGAGATGAAGGGAAACAGTTACGTAAGAACTTCGAAAAAACTTGGAAAATCTTCGAATTTCTTTCAAACTAAAACTTAAGTTCACCTGAAAGTTTCAAACTAAAACTTAAGTTCACCTGAAAGTTTCAAACTAAAACTTAAGCTCCACCTGAAAAGGATTAATTTCTTTTTTTTCCTTTGAACTGCTTGGCTAGTTGGGGAACCCCACCATCCACTTCTTTGGACCCAAAATTATTCAAAAATCGTGTTCGGTCTTCAGATGGCGAACTGGTTTTCTTTGAGGCTTTTCACGCGCGTAGTTATATACATTCTATTGTAATAGATGATCTTAAATCCAACTTTTTTTATCCGTTCGTCTTAAAGTTAATCGATACATATTTTCTTTTTTTTTCACGTTTCCTTCAACAGACGGCGTTAGGGGATTCACCTCCTAACATTTGATAGAAGATCTCGAACATTCTTCTGTATTTTCTTAAGCACTTGTTTTCATGCTTTGCATCACATTCTCATCTGGAGCACCATATTTATTTACATTTATTTACATTTTATTGTAGCATGTTTATTTACTTTATGCCAATTGCTGTTGCTGATTTTCAGTTTCCTTAGCATTGAAGTCATTTGGTATGTTCTGTGGCATTGGTGAAAGTAGTTATGTAAATTATATTCTCTAAGAATTATATAATTCTAATAAAAACGCATTATAGTAATATATAAAAAGAAAACTTTATTAAATAAGATTAATCACAATAAGCCTTATCGCATTCTCCAAAACCATAATAATCTCTCTAAATGCCAGAGACATTTTTAATTCAATCTTTTACCATCAAGGAAAATATCAATGTTGCCAAAATATTAAAACTTAAGACCATACTTTAGAAACAAATACTATCATGTAGTAGCCAAAAAAAATTACTAGATGGAATGTTTTTTATTAGAGTAGCCGTATAGAATTTTAAATGTCGTATGTTTTTGCCAAAACTTGTTACGTGAGCAAAACTGTCCTATCTGAAAGCTCACTTTATTTTATTTAAACTGAAATTTGTAGCTTAGGGTTATTTTAAGATACATTTAAATATTTAACCGTGTAGTGGTTTTGAAATCTACAGTATTATTACTAAGAAATCGAAGAAGCTCAGTGTGTAATTAGCACATATAAGCAATCATTTTTGTCAATGACTGCAGTTTAGTTTAAACGTAGTCCACTGTTATCAAATCTTTGTTATTACAGAAGGGACTGCGATAAAAATATAGCGTCTGATGTAGGAACTGTAATACTTTATCGGGAAGGTTATCCACGCCTTTGCCAGAAATGAAGTGGAAATTATGTTCTTAACGAGATGCTCAAAAGAAAAATTTCAGAAACTTTCTGAGAAATATAAATGAAGGGCAAAGCAGTGCCAGTAATAGTTTTGGCCTCCAAAAATTTAAATATGCTGTTTTTATACTAGCAATCAGAAAGTATTGAATTCTTTTTCACTTCCTTTGGTTTAACATACTGTGTGTTCTCATTATCTTGAATCTCATAGATTTCATTTTCTGGAAGTAAAAATTATTATTCGCACTGCTTCGCCTCTCAGTTTGGATTTTTTAAAATCTTCTGAAATTTTCCTGCGAAGCAATCTCGGTGATGAGGCAACTTCAGCTCCTTTCTCGAATGGAAAAAACTGTTCCGAACCCTACCTCTCTTCTTTCGATCAAGCACTGTAATTTCCATATTTATGGTCTGTTATTTTAAAATAGGCGCTTCAAGGGCTCTCCGACCTTCTCCACTCGCGATCGTTTATTGTATCGTCATCAACGTACAACATTCGTTTTCCCCACTTCATTTGAGACTTCATATAGTTACATGTCAGCTTTCACTTGTAAATTTTTACAAAGGGAAACTCGCTAAGTAAAATTAACATGGGGGGGGCTCGAACATCAATTATAGGGGAAAACGTCGCGGATTAAACAACGCAAGAGAAAATTATCGTGGTAAAAATATCATGCAAGAAAAGAAAGCGAGAAAAGCAGCAGCACAGTTTTAGAACATTGTCGTAAAAAATAAAACGGCTCAAAAACTTCGCATTAAGTTTACAAGAGAGTGTTTCTTGATACTTTTGGTGATTTTTTAGTACGCCAAGCAGGGCGCCAAAAAGCAATATTTCCAGGATGGCTGTCGCCTAAAACAACGCCGAAAATATATGTTCCAAAACTAACAGAAATACTCACCTCGTGTGTTCTGGGCTACGTCTCATTGTCATCATCGGGCTAGTGCTTAATGTGGGTGCACATAGCCTCAGTGATGTTGGTATGAGTGCCAGTTTCGAGCATCTTTCTCGCGGCAAACCCACTCACAGACGTCCGATTGCTTCTTAAACTCGACCAGACGCATATTTTTTGTACAGACTTGACATTCATATCGAGAACTAATTAATCTTTCATTCATGCACCAGTCAGTTACAACTTTCTTACCCTATCACTCTAAATTATGGAGGAGAAACGAATATCTTGCCCCATATACTTCTTCGTGGAAGTGACGGGACAAAGGTTAATGAGAAGCAGCCAGTAAGCGAAAACCAAAGGTCCATTATCAGCAATTAAAATTCGAATAATTCAAAATACGTGATTATCATGTATTTCTCGATCACTAAACTGAGAAGTTTTAATCAGATTAAACTTCAGAAAAACTTTGGCACGTATAGTTCGACCGTCTCAAACGCAACCTTGGCTGGCATTCTGCCAAAACACATAGACTCTTCCAAAACGGGGCGTTATTACTTGCTGCGACGTGAAAGGTCACGTGAAAGTTTTCTCTTCTCTGCAAAGAAAGAATTTATGTGTTTCTTCTTCCATCCTTCCACCCTATTTTGAGAATAATTAGGTCCGAAGGGTGCATGCGTGTTTGCGCTCATGGTCGCGGATGAGACGGTGAATTCATGGAGGTAGGAAGTAAGCCCTTCTTACCTCCATGGTCGAGGTATAATAATAAAATAGCTATCATAATGTTGGGGAAACAGAGTCGATTCTGGGTTACCAGAAAACGTGTAGCAGCGTTGGTATTTGGGCCCAAATCAAAGGGCACCCTTTCCTAAATTCGAACTTTCGCATTTTTAAAGCGTCGTCGTGCAAATTATAGTTGTAAAAAAAGCGCCATCACATGATGATAATGTCACAGACGAAAACTTTCAATCTTTATTTGTTTTAAATGCATTTTCGTACAAAGATTGATGAGTGCAAGAAGAAATGAGAAATATTGTTACTTCTGCACTTCATGTTTTTTCAACTAACCACTAAATTATTGAAAAGCAAAACGGAAACCGAAGCATTCAAAACCTAAAGATGTGCAGAAATGAAAGATACGTCTAGCAGTTAACAATGTTTTAAATTTAAGTAGCAAACTATTAATTATCATTATTTAATAAATCTCTCTCATGAAATTGTATTAGTAGTTTTTCATGAAACATTTATTTTAAAAAAGGGCTTTAATATCTACTCATTTGCAGGTTTTGAATGCTTCAATTTCTCGCTTGCTTTTTCAGTAAAAATTTATTTGTTCATTCGAAAGTATAAAATACAGAGGTATCATTTCTTCTGTTCGTAAATCATTATGAGCGCATGCATTTTAAATGTTTAAAGTCTAAAAACATATGTCCGCGATGTTATCATCAGGAGATGATGTTATAGGTGCTTTTATTTTAATCACGTTATTTCATACAAGGAAATTTTAAGTATAAGAAATTTTTTAACTGATTTATCCTACTCCGACGTTTTAGAATTGCCATTTTTTCTCCTTGCTTTCATTTACGCCATGATGTTTTGTACGAAGACGCTTTCCTTTTGTGTTGTTTTCTCCGCAATGTTTTTGGCGGATATCCGACTATCAGCCGCAGTTGAATATCATAGTTACGAGACAAGTCATAACGGCGGAAACAGAACGACAAATGTCTATTTTAGAGTAACAGATTATAGCAGCACATTAAGAACAAATATGCGCTCAGCCGCATTAGAGACTGCACTACCGTTGCTAAAAGCATTGCTGACAGCCTGGAGTGACTTCTTTTCTTGGACACCGTGCCTCAGCAGCCCGCTCTGTACATATATTAATTTATTTAATGTCTTACTTATTATTATTATTATTATTTTCCTTGTTTTATTTCCAATTATGTTTAATTTTATGATTAATCCAGAACTCTTTTAACGGATCCCACAATTTGTAATGTATTTGTTCATCTTTACATCTGTACCTGATTATATAGCATTTCCTTAATATAACTGCATGCCTACCAAGTACCATAATAGTGTATGCCTAACATGTACAATGTATTTGTTCATCTTTGCATCTGTACCTGATTATATAGCATATCTTTAATATAACTGTATGCCTAACATGTACCATAATAGTGTATGCCCAACATGTACCGTAACTGTATAAATGTCTGCCTAACATGCACCATAATAAATGTTCCCCTTAGTCTCAGAAGTCCCCATCATGCACCTTTTTTCCATGTTCTGGTCCTTATTCCAATGCTCCTCGTTTAGCGTGGTCAATTGCAGGAGGACACACCACTAAGCTCTTTATATGTATACACTTTAAATTCCATCGACGTGATCCAACAAACTGAAAAGCACCTAACCCAGTGGGCCAGCTGTTCCGTCGATGGCGAAAAGAAAGAAAGTACATTTCCTACCACATTCACCACCGCAATAACAACGCTTTGAAAACATTGGAGTAAGTTCCCATCAAATAGCAAATGCGATAAAAGTTTTGCTTAATTTGTTACTTTTCACGTGCAGCATCTTAATTTTTTTACGATTAAACTACACAATATTATTTTTGTGAAGTACCTGGTAATTCAACTAACGCTGCCTGCACAACATAGAACATTCTAGAGCCCATGCTCTGGATATGTAAAATTTAAAAATTTTTGTTCGAAACTAATGCACATCATTAATTTTGTTCGTCACAAATTTTTTATTATGCCTCTTAAAAGAAGCAGTGTATTCGATTTGCTTATAAATTTCTTTAATATATTTCCTTACGAAAGTTTATAATGAATTTTACATTTTCATGTTAAAATAATAGTTCGAGATGTTTGCATTTCGTGATAGAGCTTTACGTATTAACTATATCTTCTCCTACTTGTTTATTCTTTCGAAGTTTAATGCGACACTTATTTTTTTCTTAATCTTCGGCTGCATTTATTCAACCATCTTTTTAAATATGTTTTAGTAACAATTTTGAAGATTAAGAAACCGGAGACATAATTATTTCCGAATTATTTTCTAATCCAGCATTTGCTCTTTTTTAATTCTCGTTGCCCCGATAAAGGATATTTTTCAGTAATCTTTTCTTCTTTGTATAACTAATTCGCCAGAAACGTTTTTTGATCACACTCATTACCGAAATTTTTATTCAAATATTTAATTTGCGGGACAATAATTTTTGCTTTCCAATCTTTGCGTTTGCAAATATGCTCAACGACGAAGGCGTAAAATTTAATCGCTAATTTATTTCGTTAAAAAAACAGTTCACTGGTAGTCCCGGTGTATTTTTATATTTTCATTTCATAGGGTTTGTTGTTGTTTTATTAAAAGGGCATTATATTATGTTATATATTTTAATGTTAATATAAGGAAAATTCGACGTTGCTTCATTCAAGATTAACAACAAAATTAATTTTGAACATTGTTCCGTTCTACGGATTCATGGATTTGGGGTGATGGATGACAGCACTTGATGAAGAATTAAAACACAATTTATTCGTCAGTATTACACAGGAACGTTCCAAAGACACGTTTACACCCGTCAAAAAACTACCGTAAATACACTGAAACAATCAGCAACACAACCTTCAAGCTATAAAGGTGAAGATAGCTTCACGGCAAAGCACTAATGCAGAGCTTCCAACTCGGTCGATCGCTCTCGAGTTAATCTCTTAACTCAGACTACTACTGTAGACCAGAAGACAGAGGCTCCATTACCTGGCTGACTAATATGCCTGCCTTACACAGATTAAAGCCTCTGCTTCCAGAAGCCATCTGCTACCAGGTCCCCCACAATCAGGGTGGGTGGCAGACCAGACGGCATTTATTCAAGTTTTAAGAGAATTATACCTGGGCAAACTGTGCCAGTGTTCATAGATCATATACATAGGACGATGCAGACATAGTCTTGTTTACATTCTGACATTGGATGCATACTTTTTAAGGTAATTATTTCAGAGAATACATAGTACTTTTACTAAACTGAAACTAAGACAGCTAGTCATAGTTCATTGCACAGAGCAGTAATTACATATAGTGTCCTTTCCCATGTGTTACATTTTAGATTCTTAGTAGTACAAGTAAATGGGAAAACTAAAAACAGGGTAGCTTGTAACATAGTTTTTACACTGACCT
>KK112761.1:445404-499343 GCA_000611955.2 Stegodyphus mimosarum
CAGTCCTAAACATAAAATAATAAATAAAAAGCGAAGAAAAGCACATATGTTGCAGAACAGGAAGAGAGATGCATCCTCTTGAATGCAAAAAAAAAAAATGAATACAGTATTAAACATTACCATAACAAGTGACTCAGACTACTACTACAGAACTCAACATACTCTCGATACTCTCTTACTCCACTTATAGGTAGAGTATATATATATATATATATCTTTTGACCTGCCTTCGAGAACATTCTCGGGAAAACCGGTAAGAATTCTTTCTAGAATGTTCTCGCTCCGCCTATGGCAAATCGCGATTTTGTCGCCAACTTTCGCCAAATGGAAGATTTTGCGCCAAATCTGGCAACCGTGCCTTTCCTTGCTACTTTCTGACAACCTTAACCCTGCTTTGCGGGGAAGCTATCTTACATCAGCTGGGCATTTCGTAACAATATAATAGCTAAAGTAATGGTCTTCGCATTTTGTTCCATAGAACCGTAGGATTCCTTAGGTCTCCTGTAGTGGTTCTCCAACTTGGTAATAAACTTCGAAAGAATTTTTTAACATGCAGATGACAGTTCTGAACATCTACGATAGTTAATTAAATACCATTTTTTTATTTGTTTCTGGGAGGGGAGGTATTCTTATTATTATCTGAGTAACATGAATTAATAATCTTTTTTGAGTAAAGTTATAATGAAATAAGGATTTTATTGTGTGGATAAAATACATTCAGCACTGATATATTTTCAACGCTTTATAAAGTTTACTGCTTGTCTGAGGATGTAACAGTTCCTCGAAAACCTAACTGCAATTTTATGGGTTTTCTGAATCAAAAACGTTGAGAAGACATTGATCTGAGCACAGCTTCATTTGAGGTAGATCAGCTTAAATGTTTTTGCAAAGCAAGCGAAGGCTACCTGTTCTAGGAGGGATGTCTTCGTAAACAACTTTCTAAGGAAAACCGGCTCATACTTCAATTACAGAAAAACTAGGAATATTTTGTGCAGCCAACCCATTACCAGGAACCGAACCGAGAACGAAATGCTAGCACTCAACTATCTTATCCAACCAGCCAGTGGTGGCTGCGAAACCAAGTGCCTGATTATAGGATGTATGTCTTTTTCCAAGTTCTGTTTGGCTGCCATTTTTTAGACATTTACCTTGTATTGAAAAAATGTTTAATATCGTGCCTTGTTTACGGTTCATGTTATTAAGAGCTAAAATGATATTTTTATTAGCGCCTAGTATTGAAAATTATCAATAATCTTATTCTTATATTTGCCCAAACCAGTTAACCCATTCACTGCCGACTATCAGTATATACCCTTGACTCCGACTGAACTCCGACTGAATTAGGGCCCACCCACGGTAGAGCGGTAAAGCCGCTAACACTGGTAGTTCGGTCCGAGGTTCGAATCCCGCTAACTGGCTAGCTGCATAGGCGTGTTCGTGGAGTTTCCCATGTGTACCGTGTATACGAGCCAATTTCCCTTAGAAAGTCCTCCACGAAGGCATCACCCCCCTTAGGCAAATAGCTCTCGAGATTTTGACGTAATCACATAAACCGAACCATTTCAGACATAATGCAAAGTAAACGTCGGACGTAAAACATTCTCTTAATAGCACGCTGAATTGGTTTTAAAATTTTCTTGTCTTTAATTTCTCATTTTAAGAGAATTCTGCGACCTCGTAAACCATAAACCTTTCATTAAAACTTTCTTTGCATTGACGGAATCAGCTGTATACATTTTTTTTCCTCTTAATTTTCGATAATAAATAAACAGTTTTTAGTCATCTAGGTAAACTCATAGTTCGTCGAGGGTCACAATGTGTTTCCATTTAGCTCCTGCTAAATGGTTTTCATACAGGGCTCTATAAATTGTTCTGCACTGAGCCACCTGTCTGGGCAAAGCTGTTGAACATTACGTTTTTCAGCTTTTCTGAGTTGGGAATGTTGCTTTATTATTTTATTTATTGCTGTTACACGTGTATTTAAAGATTTTGCAATTGATTTCTGCAACGGGGGATTTTCTTTTTTTACAAATGAATTAAGTTTAGAAACATTGGAAACTGTGTATACCTTTTTCGGGTATTTGTTTGGAGTATTCTTCCCGTGTAGAAATAACGATGGACAGTTTTTCCCTTTCCGATTAAGGTTTTTCATTTTTCACTATTTGCGTTCGGTAAGCTCAAAAACATATCCTTCAATCCATAGCTTATTTACATGCGACATTTTGAAAGAGAAATAAATTATAAAGTAGCAGACCATATTTCTTATTTCAAATAATAGTTTTGCAAGAAATTTTTATTCCAAAACATTTGCTTTTCTTATCGAAATCATTCAAAAAATATGCAGACATACTCTATATACTCTGTATATTATACTGTGTGATGGTCTTCTCCGGAGGTAACCGGTCACAGCTGACCACATAAGGAAACGTAGATGTCAATAAGAACGCAACCTGTTCTTTCAATTCCTTCAGAATAATATTTTATGATTAAATAAATAATAGAATTATGTGGTATGGATTGAAATTGCTTTTAATTAATTCAGTAATTGAAGAAATCATGAAAAAAGCTAACGCTAAGATAGAAGTGAGAGTGATGCTCATTTTCTATCTACAGGGTGAATCTGAACAAGAGGACAAAATTTTAGGGGGTGACAGAAGACAGCTTTACGAGCAATATTCGTCATAGAATGTATGGTTGGAACGCAAAGGGCGAGCCACTAGGTGGTGTTGCAAATAAATGGTATAAAAAGGGTCGGTCCTCGCCCCAGCGGTATTTTCTACCGTGTATTGCCGAGAGGATTGCTGGTTATACGAACCACGAAATTTCCAGGGCGGTGAATTGATCGAGGTGGTCACATAGCTTGGCCACTAAGATCACCGGATTTCTCGTGTTTGGACTTTTTCTAGTGTGGCCATATGAAAAGCCTCATCTTCGAATTCCCCATTAAAACCAATATGGATCTAGTCTCCAGTACTGCCGTTTTTGCCGACGATATTCGAAAAATGCCTGATGTCTTCGCGAATGTGCGTCAATCCCCTCCTATTCCGCAGGTGTGAAGCCTGCATTACGGCTGGCGGCAGTCTTTTTAGAAATTTCTGCGTGCATATTCTGTTAATAAAAGGTTTTCTGAAGTATCGCCTCTCATTGCTGTGTTAATTCTTTAAACCAAGCTTGTGTTCCGACCATACATTCGATGACGAATATTGCTCGTGATCTTAGTGGCCAAGCTATGTGACCACCTCGATCAATTCATCGCCCTGGAAATTTCGTGGTTCGTATAACCAGCAATCCTCTCGGCAGTACACGGTAGAAAATACCGCTGGATACTTCGATACTTATGTAGTATACTGGGTTTCTACTGTGTTTGTACAGTACTTCCCAGTACCCTGAAAGAGATCCCGAAGGCATGGTGATGAAGAAGATCAGTGTTGCCTAAGAAGGCGCGAACATCAGGTAGAAGCTGAAAGAGAAGGAAAAAGCTAAGAAAGTTCAAAATCAGGTGCCGCCATCTGGTGGCGGGGCAATACCGCTGGGGAGAGGACCGACCCTTTTTATACCATTTATTTGCAACGCCACCTAGTGGCTCGCCCTTTGCGTTCCAACCATACATTCTATGACGAATATTGTTCGTAAATCTGTCTTCTATCACCCCCTAAAATTTTGTCCTCTTGTTCGGATTCACCCTGTATACTACGGTAAGGTTTTCTGGTGTAATGCTGATAGTGATTTCTTTTAAACTAGGTTAAGATTATCCATTTTTTCACTGTAAAAATCATTTTGATTCTGACCGAACTAGTCTAAGATAAGGACTTCTTACAGGCCATGGGAATAGGTTTCCTTCTGTTAGTTCGCCGGACAAGGCCATATATACGGCCTTCAAGTACTTTTGTGATGTCTGTAAAAACGTATATATAAGTGCATATTAAAACGTCCAAGAAATTAACACAATATATTCAAAGTACATAAATCCAGGTTTAAAGTACCAGTGGCATTTTTACGTTAAAATTAAGAAAATAATTCTTTCTCATGACAGTTTTGGGAAACGTGTGCTTTTTTAGCGAATCCGGCCGGCCAGATTGTTTAGAACAGCTCACTTTGCCACAGACATCTCGATTACAGTCTTCTGTTTCTGAAAAATGTGTTAATACATTTAACCAGATATTGTACCAGCAATGTTTGAAAAGATATTACCATTTAAAATGTCGCATGTTTTTGCATATACTTCTCGATCCTTCAGGTTTCTGTGATGTCGTTTCAAGGCAGCCTGATTTAAATAGGCTTTTCGGGCTTCCACTTTTCAGGCGTCTCCATGTTTGAAATACGTAATATTCCATTCCGTATTTAAAATACGTACGAGTCCAGATAACGAACTCTGTTAATCACACTGCATTCTCAAATGTATTAGCTATTTTCTTTGAAGATTTATCAAAGGCGCCGGATGCTTTTATTATTCGTGATATAAAATTGTAGACGAATTTTGTAAAAAGAATTATTTAATCTCATGTTCCCATGAAACTACTTTATATATTTTTTTGTTCTTTTATGAGCTTTAAGGAAAAGCTTTTATATGAAAACTTTTTATTTACACCTTCATAATACATCCTCCTGCTTCTACGCCATTTATCAAGATAATGTACAAAATTTTCCATTATGTTGTGAGGAGAAATTGTATGATGTCATATGTATCTGCAGCAGTCACAGTGCTTTCGCCTACATAACACTGTTCTTTCTCTTACCAATACTTATTGATTCTAGAGGAATAAAAGCGGTTACTGTTATATATAATTCAAGTGTAACTATGCATAACACAATCGAACTTCTGAACTTCCGATTAGAAGTCCATCAGTCTGATGGAGAAAGCATTTCATGTATGGAAGTGCCAGACATTTTCTCTCGTGCATAACA
Source organism: Stegodyphus mimosarum (assembly GCA_000611955.2). Lineage (NCBI taxonomy): Eukaryota > Metazoa > Arthropoda > Arachnida > Araneae > Eresidae > Stegodyphus > Stegodyphus mimosarum. Next base: position 450,310 of record KK112761.1, read on the forward strand.
TACGGTTAGCGCTTAACGAATGATGTGTGCCGGCATTACTCGTGCACAAATGGTAGTAATAGAATCGGCCTGATTGGCTGCAGGAAAACGACGGATAAAAGAATTTTTATTTCATTTTCTTTCAGCATTAGTCACGAATTCCTTCAATAATATCTCACTTGCTATTAAGGGTAGGAAATACCAAAAACAAATGTGATGAGGTTTTTCTTAGTTGTTCCCCGGAGGCAGGTTATTGGTAATTACGAATTGTATATATTACCTGCCGCCAACATATCAAAAGAACGGGAAAGCGTCAAGCGTGATAAAATGGCCACATTTATTCCGTCTTCTGTCATTGTTGGTATATTGATCTATGTTTCATTGTATTTGTTCGAGAGAAACACGGAATTTTCTTATTTTCTTCATTGATTTCTATTTCTTGTACGAAAGATATGGATGGAGGCGGGAGAAGGGGACTTGCTTTGTTGTTGGTTGTTTAGTACGTGAAGTAGCTGTTGTGATTTCTGTATTAGTTCCCCGAAAACTTTTATTAATATGTTATTTCATATGTACTTTTACTGTTTTCAATACGCATCATAAACTGCAACTTTTTTTAACTGAAATATATCTTATGCTGATATCAGGAAACATTACTTTATAAAGCCATAAGTATTCATTTAGTTTTACTAGCCAGTTATTTCATGTTAATTTATTTTACTGTCTTTCTCGCTTCCCACTTTCCTGCCAGAATGTAAATTTCTAGTTCGCCTGTATTCAAATGAGATAGAAAGGAGATGTTATTTAAAATACGGTTTTAGAAGGTAGAATCAGAGCGTGTTCCGCCTGCTGAAGGCCACGTTTTGCTATCTAATTCTCTTGAGAACAGTATTCTGAAGCGCTGCGTTATTCTCGCAGTTAGGCTTGTCACACCGACTTTAGGTCAGAGCCAACTTACGCTTGTGTCTCTGTAGCCTTTCGGTAACTCCAGTTAACGTAGGCATAAATTTAAAATTCGATGAGTTACTTAAAGCTTCTGATTTAAGACATAAATGCTGGATGTTGTGTAAGCCTTCTGTTAAACTTTTATTTGAGTTAAATAAAAGAGTCTTTTACACCCTTTCTTAGTGTCCGTGATACAAATAACAACAAATACAAAGAATAACAAATATAAAGTTTACCAAAAAATTGTAATTTAATTGTACACATTAATTACAAGGAAAACTACGAACAAAACAAAGTACACTGAAGTCCACTTAAAATCGACTTCTTGTGAAACATGCAATATACAGGACGAAAATGTGAAATCCGTGAGACGTCTGAAAATTTTCGATCGAGTGTATGGTTAACATTAATAAAAAAAAGTTTTTGTAACATATATATAAATTAAAACACTAGTTTTTTATAAATCTCAAACCAGATATATTAATCAGTATGTGTCAGTTTGGTCACTTACTCGTAATTTCTTTTGAAAAAAGTCCCTCGGTTTTAAAATATATTTCCAGAATGTATGGAAATAAAGGTGCATGATTTTTAACATAATTAATATTTCTGAAATTCATTTTCTGGACGACATACTATACGACCATTGCAATTCGGAGGTTTGAAAGATACAATGTTACTTCGATGAATAGCTTGAAGAGAAATTTTCATGCGTTATCGCTAAAAATGTGGTTTGAATAATTATTTCACTTTGGGTTTGCCCAATAAAAATCGATGTCCATGAGGCACTAAATTGTTCGGTTTTCTACAGATATATCTCCAATAAATCCGTCTAAAAACACTGCCAACAGAATTCACTTGCAGGTACTACTTAACAACTTCGCTTCAAAAACGGCAAACTCATAAACAACGAAGTTGAAATTGAATGCGTGTATATCCAAGTGATATCACTTGGTTGTATAATAGCAAAAGTGATTTGCAAATGGCTGTCTGTCTTTTCATTAGTTTTGCTTATTATTACAATAGAATTTGGCTTTTTACGTATTGATTGTATATTGCTACCGACACGCAAAAGTTCTAATTGTATTATTTTCATAAAATGCCGTTTTAGCAAAATCCCTCCGATTACGTACTACTCTTACTTTAAATAACTGAGTTTCCGAAGTTAAGCGTCTGAACACTGCATTCGACAAGTACAGGTTGTAAGGTTTTAGTTAAACTAACAAAGTTTTATTTTAATTTAAATCTTTCTATCTCTTCTCTGTTTCAACTTCCCGTCAGAAGAAGCGCGCGTTTTCAGCTTATGCTAATTTGAAGTACAGCCAAGTACTATTTAAACCAGAGGTAGAAACCTCTTAGTGTGAGAGAGCTTTTAGTCTCGGATCACGGTCATTCTGTTCGACGTTCGCCTGACCAGCTAGCAGCTAAAATTATAAGCCATAGTGCTTACTACGTGATTACTTATTGAAATAAATTGAAGTGCGCTAGTATTAGTATTTCTTTCTACGCACTATTTAGTTAGAGGCCAAACTCCGCGATTTGCTCTGCGAGCAAAGTTTAATTAAATTGCTATTTAGGTTTAGTATAAATTTATTTGATTTGTTAAGTTAGGCCCAAGTGTGGTCTTTTACTTTCTGTATCCCTCCCGAGTTGGGAAGTGTGTAAATAATAGTGATTTAATAAAAGAGGATTTTAAATCCCTTTCAAGTGCAGTTATTCTCTAGCACAGTATCTACATCAGAACAAAGCTCATTTTCAGCTCCCTGTTCCAGAGCAGGACTTTAGGTTAAGGAGTTACTTAACAATGTTCGCTAAAGCTATGCACAGAACACTCAGTCCTGACAAGGTAAAGATAGAAATAGAAAGTACACAGCATTATACAGACAATAATCAAATTGCCTTCTGGTGCATTTCTATCTTTAAAAGATAAGGGGCCCTCAGGTCTGACTTTCAGCTGAGTAAATTGAGATATTTCCAAATAATTGATTACGTACAATGTAAAGTTAAAAGTAAAAGTAACTTTAGATTAGCGTTGGTTGGAATAAAACTGCTTGATTTGGAAACAGACATTCCACTTTTTCAAGTGCGATGAAGAAACCAGCAATCATATTTATACAGAAATTAATGAGCAAACAAAGCAAAAACAAATGTAACGCCATCTACCGGGACGAAAATAGTGAATAGATGTGAATAACTAAGAGGTTAGATGTTTGAAAACATTGGGAAGAATGTGATTAGAATTAATGCCGTTGTACAAATGTTAAACAAAATGGTTTATAATACAAACAGAAACTAAGTGCTAATTGGCTAGTCTATGGGGAAATTCGTGTAATTGTAAATGGTAATAGAGCTGGTCACAAAGCTTTAGCTTCCCAGTATTCCTTTTTAAGGTACTTAGACATGGTAATCCTGTACTGAATTTTGTTAGGGTCATATATTTCCGTGCCTGAATTTTCAGTTCAGTAGGAAATAGAACCACCTTTTCACGCGTTTTTGTAGCAGATGAAGAAGACGTCTCAGAAATAAGCGATTGAAATGTTTGCTAAATTTTGAAAGAGATTTAATGAAATGCTTGAAATATCACGCCCGGCATAAATGGTGAAACCTTTAGTCATACTGTGCTTCAGTATTGATGCTTAAACACGCAGATATTTGACAGAGCATTTTCTGGTAAGATAAATTCTGAATGTTAGCATTGCTAAACCTGTAGAACCATTGGAAAATATTGAAATTCAGTGAAACTTCTGTAATTTTAACATTTCTGATGTTAAAATTATAGAATAGAGGCTTTAGAAAAGCGAGTATTAACCGGTCTGTGAAGACATATTAAGAGTAGCAAGTAGACTTATCGCAATGGTTTGCAGCCTACATGAGATATTATTTTATATCGTATTATCTATTTTGCAATAAAGTATTGACTTTGTAATTACGTATGTATCCTCAACATGTATTCTTTTTCTGTGTTTCAGAATTCAAAGAGGCTTTCGGTCTGTTTGACCACAACGGAGACGGTTCCATAGAAGCTGCTGAACTGGGAGTTGTCATGCGATCCCTGGGACAAAGGCCTACAGAAGCTGAGCTAGTCAATATGATTAGACTTGTGGATCAAGACGGTAACTCTCTATTTATTATGACACTTCGGTCATCTCCCGTATTTTATTCAGTTTTATAAATTGGGACAATATAAGTCCATTAAAGAACATTTAAAAAATACCTTCGGAACTGCACATTAGTGGATACTGTCGCTATCAAAACTGTCCTTTTATGCACCTAAACTGAATTAAACGATGTACTCATTTTTAAAAGTAGATCTGGATTTTATTTTTGGTAATCTTGAGCACTAACATCGTATTCTGTTGAATATCAGTTGTATCAGATAGATATCGTCCTTTCAGCCCAACTTATAATTTTGCACATAAGCCAAAAGTCACAAGTTTTCTTTTGGGGGGGGGGCGAAAATCTTTCACAAGATCCCCAAATACGTGAGAGGCATACATTTTACTGAAATCTATCACGTGTCTAAGTTGTAGAGACGCGGCAGGTTTTTATACAGCAGGAAGCGTGAAATAATTTCTATGCCATCGGAATGATTCGAATCGTGAATCTTCCAGTTGTCTACTGGGAGTGCTAATAACGGAGTACACGCGGTGCATGCGATGGTTGCTTGAACTCTCCCCTATTTATAGAGTGGCTAAGGAGAGAACAAGTCTGTTGGCCAAATCTTGATGAGAACGATTTATCTCCCATATATTTGTAATTCAGACGCTGTTGCAGAGAATTATAGGTTTTCACGGAGCATGTACTGTATCCTGGATGTTACTAATGTGTCCCAGATGAGATTCGAATCTTTAGTAACGCAGTCGATGTACTAAACTTCGAGAACATGCACGATATGATGCAATGACTCCTTAAAAATTCTACAGCTAAAATTATTGAGTTTCTTGATTAATGTGTAAGTATCTCCAAACACAATATTAACGTCTTTCTTTGTGGCTTTGGACTATCCGCTTTTGAGGCCGTCTGTCTTGTCTTCATGTTCATCTTTAAGCCTCTTATGCCTCTCATAGAATCTTGAATTTTCAATGGCATGTTCATCAGAGGCCGCTTTCAACTGTTCTAATGTTTTCATTAGAGCTTTTTCCAATTTTCATGCAGAATGGGAAAAGCTCTAATGAAAACTTTAATGAAAAACTCTAGATTTCGGTCGCCCATTTTTATGCCAATGCTCCACACAGACATTTATTACCTTTCCAGTAACTTTATAATATCAAACTCTGTCAACCTGAAATTTACACAAGTATTGGATGAAACGTGTTCGAACACAAGAAAAATCCGTGGTTTGAATCCCAGTGCTGTTACATACGATTTTCTACGTGTCTTTGCTGAAAAAAAAATGTAATAGTCTTCACATGGCTCGTGAACTGAACATGTGGTAGATGTTAAGTTCTCACTATCGGGATTAGTAGATTGTGTCTTGTGACATTTCCTAATCGCCTTAGTTGGAAGAGAATGTAAGGAATTCCCTCCCAAGCTAGCTCTTGTGATTTAAATGATCAGTATATCCAGCTGGAAAATGGGATATCCGTCATTAAAATATCGGCGAAGATACAGCTCATTTTTCACATTTTCTGCTTAACGAACGGCTAACTGTAAACTTTCCAACTGTTCTTCTTATCCACTCTATTATCTGCATTAAAAATGATATCTAGTTATTATAATCAAGTATCAAGTTCTATAACAACATACAGATTTCAAGCATCTTTGTTTGCAATAATATAGATTTCAAGCATCTTTTGGTCTCTTAGTTCTTCTTTTTAATTTGGTTTAAACAAAATATACTTTGCTAATATTCTTATATTTAATTTGTGTACCAATTTGCATTCCAAAACGAAATACAATGAAAACCCAGGAGCTTTTAAAAATGAATCAGCAAAAGTAACTATTATTTTTATACAAGAATAGAAGCAATATATTTCTACGAAATTTCATAATTTTATTATTTTCAATCTTTGATGGTGTTGTTCTTCCTTTCTTCGAGGTGTTGTACTGTAATCTGAAATTTCTAGGGTGCAGATTTTTTTAAACTTTTGTGTATTGGGAGGGTGTGATAAAGTCTCTTCGAAATGCATTTAGCCTTTATTTGCCATTAAAATGTGCATTCGATTGAATGTTGCTTTGCAGTACTTATTTCCAATTTGAATTTACATGTTTACGTTCCTCTTTCTTTTATCCTAGTAATATGTCTTGTAAGGTTTATCTTATGTTAATTAACAGTTATTTTAAGTTTTGTATCTTTCCTATCTTATTCTAATTTCAGCTTACAATTTCCTGCCAGAATGTAATTTCAGAAACGCAGATAATGCAAATGAGAATGAGTACTATTTAAGTAGTGACTTTACCGACTTCGAGAGAGAGAGTCTGATTTCCTGAATAGCGCGCGTTTGCCATTTGGCTACATTCTCTCTTAGCTACTACGCTCGACCAAACTTTAGGCCCTTGCTTGGCTTCATCGATTTAATTAATATTTAGGAGCCAACTACTTAGAATTCTGATAGCTTAGGCTATATCTTTCAGATAGCTTTAGTTAAGCTTAGTTTAGTTTAAATTCATTATTATTTAAGTTCAAGCCCAAGTGGAGGCTTTGTGTATACTCCGAGTTAGGAGTTGATTGTATTTATTCTGAGAAAAAACGGTAGTTAACCTTCTTAAGTCTTACGTGTTTGTTCACACACTTAAGCGATTATTCGCTTGTTAGTGATCATGTGGTTCTAAGATAGAACATCGGAATTAACTAAGTAAAACCCCACAAGAATAAGGTTTCGAAGTCATTTTGCATTCTGAAATCGAGACGAATTTCGGCACCGGTGATAATCCTGGATGTGAAGGATTCATTATTCTCTACACGATCTATTATATTTGGACACACTGTGATGATATGTTCCATCTATTCAGAGGTGAGCATTCGGAGAATAAAGCTGGCAATGGCAGATCGCATGCCATTGCCGATCATAGGATTACCTGCCCCGACCCACATCGTCAACTGTTCACAATGTTATCCCTATGCTCAAGTTCTCGAATTCGCTTCACATTTTCTAGGATAGTGAAAGGTTTGTAGAAGATTTTTCAAATCCCTCGCTGTCTTCAAAGGACGTTCTTCCACTTTCGAAGTGGTTGTGCTACTGACACTTTGCGTGCAACTCGTGGTCTCCTCAGCATAACGTTGGCGATGGATGCTAATTGTCCCTGAAGTCGATTTAGCTTGTTTTATAGAAAATTATACACTGAGCTGTTCTTCTACAGGAAGATTACCACAAGCATGTGATCTAAACAGCACCATTCAAATAAGCCCCGGTGTTAATACAGCGATCTAATTTCAGCACAACTGTTTACCGTAAACCCTTTCCTGTTTGTTTACCTCCCCATGCTAAGTCATGTCACCCGGCTAAGCAAAATATGGCTTCTTTTTACTATTATGTATTTCGAGCTTTCGACGTTTGTTCTTCAGAATCTCTTCTTGCTAATGAACTCAATTATTGAAGATCTATTGCCCTCGACCGAGGATTTTCTTCCGTAGTCATTGATAAAGCTGTTCACAAGTTCTCATCGTGCCATCTAAGAACACATTCTGATGCTAGAAATAACATTGATAACCTTGTTGTGCTTCCATTTCATCCTTCTATCAGTTACAAAATTTCACGGACTTTAAACAAGTTTAATTTTCATGTTGTTTTCTGGCCCATAAATAAAATCCGAGGCTCGATTCTTAACGATTATATTTCTGACTTTAATTCTGACTACATCTCTCTTAGCTATTATTACGCTCGGCCATATCTTAGGCCTTTGCTAGGCTTCGCTGATTTAATTAATATTTAGGGGCCAACTAGTTGATTCTGATAGCTTCGGCTATATTCCTTAAGAGCTTTAGTTAAGTTAATTTTAGTTCAAATTATTTAGTATTTAAGTTCAAGCCCGAGTGACAGCTTTATTGTAAAGTTACAAGTCGGAACTGATTGTAAATATATTGAAAAATAAAGGGTTTTAAACCCTTCTCAAGTCTTACGTGTTCTGTTCACACTTCAGCGATTATTCGCTTGTTAAGTGTTCGTGGGGTTCGGAGTTAGAACTGAAGATTTAAAGAGGAAACCTCACAGTCTAATTAAATACATTTCGATACCCTTTTTTAAGGCAAGTAAATGGAGTACAGAAAATAAATTAATAATAGCGTAAGAAATGTATTTTACTCTCTCAGGTTTTATGCATCTTTTGTTAATGCAAATATTATAATTTCTAGTGCGATTTATTTCACGTTGCCACCTCTGAAAGCAAAAGAGTAGATCTGAATAGGTTTCAGATCCATAAAATGTACTAACTTCCATTCACTCAGTTCTTTTTCTGGTGAGTTATTTCTCTATTTCGTTTTCGCCCAAGGCGAACTAATTTGAATGAGTTGGAAAAGTTCTTTCCCAAGGGAGACAGACGTGGGAGTTTTTAATATACCGGTATAAGATCCTTTTATATGTCCTGCTTCAAACGCATACTTCTTATGATGCTTTTATCGATATCATAAACATTTCGATTCGTATTTCTATAAATACAATTCGTTTTATGATGTCATTGAGGGATGTCTCTCTTTCTGTATATATAAGAGTTTTATTACAAATTTATATCTTTTCAAGATGTTATTATGAGTGACTATATTATTTCGCTACATAGCAAAAATTCCTTATCGTTTGGCTTATTGTAAGAAATTTCAAACATCATTCGAAAGAAAGCACTTAAAGCGCAGTGACGTGTTGAAAAATCTTACATAGTGCCTATACTTAAAAGAAAATTGGCTCGCTTACGCACACTTTTACTATTGAAATTTAGTATAGGCATTTCAAATAATTTAGAAAATATTTCACAAAAGATGGAATGCTGTGGATTTAGTGAGAATGTTTTTATTTTTCAGCTATCTTTGCAAATATTTTTTCCTAATATTATTCGTATTATTTCAAATTCTACCTAAGGTTATTCACGTGTTTTAATACTTTCCTGTAACTTCTGTTTCTTCCATAAGCCTTTACCAGAATGCAAATCATAAGAGAATTTAAATAGAGAGCCAATGTATAATTTAGAGAGACAGTGTGGCAACGTTCCAGAAAGCAATTTAATTTCTCTGAGCGGCGAATCTAATTGAATGAATTTTCTGAATTTATTAGCATAAAGGGCTAAGATCACGGATACCTGAAGTCCGACGGATTAAAAATCAAAATTAATTATAATATTGTAAATATTTAATCATTTATATTTCTAAGACTGTTCAAGTATCGGTGGATAAGTTTTGTTAAATTTTATTTGTCTGCAATGTAGTTCTAATAATTTGTTTTGTTTTACCCTTTGTTTATCTATTTAGAATTGTAGACCTTAGATTTAATCTTACATTTAGTTTGTCACTAAAGTATTTCAAATGATTAATATATCATATGAAATGCTTTTCATAATGTGGAATATTATGAATTAATCGAAAAGTTCATTCTTCTTTCGAAGTCTTTGATATTTTCCTCTATATTGCTCAACTTATATTGGGTTAGGTTCTAATTCATGCAAATTTCACTAGATGTATTTACCTTTCAGAAAGTTCGGTCTGAGACATTTCTATGAGAAACTAACTCGTATTGGGTTGGAAAATCCACGAAGAGTACAAGATGTTACTGTCTTCTAGTGAGTGGTATTCAATCTTTATGGTAGTGCATCACCAAAAGGCAACTTCGCCACTCCATTCACCGCGTTGACCCTTAGTTATATGCCATCAATTCAGATTTTTTGGATTTTAATCCATTTGCGTCCTCACTATAAATTTTCGAGATCCCAAAAGCGGTGCAGACGCATAGTTTGAATACCATTTCTCTGAGTTGTTGATAAGCTTAGACTGAAAATTAACACTTAATCGGCGATAGTCCTTGATGTGACACTGAAAATTATTGATAACGTGCATTAATTTAAAAGACATTGTTGCGAAATAGCCAGCTACGGTAAATAACTTCCCTGAAAGCCTGTTAAGGTTTCACGAAAGTGGCAAGGAAAGTCAGGGTTTCCAGATTTAGCGCAAAATCGCCCATTTGGCGACAAAATTGGCGATATACCATAGATGGTGTGAGAACATTCTAAGACGCATTCCTAACGAGTTTCCTGGGTATGTTCTCGAAGGTAGGTTATAGCTATGTATACTTTACCTGTACGCGTAGTAGTAGTATGTTGAGTTCAGTAGTATTCAGAAAGTAGAATTCAGAAATTAGCTCGAGAGCGGTCGGCTGAGAGGTTTTAAAACTCTCAATATAAAGAACTATCGTCACACATTCAAATCTGGATAACAGGACATGTGAGCAGTAAGTGATTCCGCTTATTCCCCATATTTGGCCAGAATGTTTTAACCCCGATCAATTCCTGTTTCATTTCTATATACTGCATACTGGTTATTAAGTCATTTGAAATGCCTTCCGCCAGCAGTTCACAATCATACTCTTGATGCATTTGTTCTCCGAAAAGAAAACTTAATGTGAACACGGTTATTCGTTCGCCGGAAAGAAAACTAGTGTAAACAACGTTATTCGTTCTCCATATGAAAAACTTGAGATATGAACCAAGTTTTTCATTCTCTGGAACGAAAACTCGGTGTGAATGCAGTTATTTATTCTCCGGAAGGAAAACTAGACGTGAACAAAATTATTCGTTCTCCAGTTGGAAAACTCGATATAAACAAAATTAATCATTCTCCGAAAGGCAAACTCGATGCGAATACAGCTACTCGTTCTCCGGAAGGAAAACTAACTATGAGGATGTTATAGAACAAATAAACAAAAGATTTTACGCACACATATATTTTATTTTATTTTATTTTTTATTTATTACATTTACTCATTCAAAATGACCCTACGTTAAATTGGTCTCTGATATGAGAAATAAGATACATAATTTAAAATATCTGCAATTATATTCCTAGTAAATGTTAAATCTATAAATGAATTGCCAAATGTACTTGGAATGTTACTTGGCACCCTATTGAGATTAAAATGCTGTTTCATCAAATCAGATGCCTTTTCATTTCGTTTAAATGTCTACATTGAAATCTGCCATCATAATAACAGGAACATCTGCATCTACAGTAAATTCGTCGCCAATCAATAAAGTAGTCTCAGAATATTTCATCAATGCACTAAACAATAACATCTTCAACTGTCCTTAATTACCAGCTGGATGGATTTATACGGATGCTGGACAAAATCTTTATTGTCCGTTAACAATTACATCAACAAATATCGCCTGCTTCCGAATCCTGCATTCTCTTACGCTGCTTAACAGTAAATTATGTTGGTACACAATCTGCTACACTCCTCCAATTTCTATAAATCGCAACACCACTAGCTTGGCGAAATAAATTAAAATACAGCACACACCACCCGAGCACACTGACTGACTACGAGAGGCTGTCTCACGCGGTCGCATATGCCCACGGAGCTTTGACGTCACCAAAATTTCGTTATTTTTGTCACGTTACTATGCGTATACCCTTTGTCCAATTAAAAAGCAATTTTTTGTGTGTCTCTGTGTTTGCTGATGTGCTCTTTCATCTATATAATGATGTGTTTAGATTGCTTGTAACGTTTGTAGTTTCGAAGATAGGAGGTGTAAGCTTTTTTTTCTTTAAGCATTTGCTTACACCTCAAAAAGCGTCTTAATTTTTCTTTCCCATCAGACCATGATGGAGAAACGCAATCCTACATTAACATTGTATCTTTCCTTCCTGTGAAACTGATTGCAGTTAAAATCACAGTTTCTGCACACGTGATACGAATGCTTCCCTCGTATATTCAGATTAAAACGTGAACGCGTTATTCACGAATCCTGCGTTCGGAGGGTTAAATTTCCTTCGTTATTTGCATTTCCACCTCAGATATTATTCACAGTCCCAAAATGATTTTGAATAAAAAGTTTAAGCGAAAAAAAGAAACGACGGCAATGAAAATCAAAAGTATTAGAGTCAAAAGGACAACTGACTTTACGTTTTGTTGTATCGATATTTAAGCTAGGATTTCTTAACTAAAGTGTGGGGAGGAATTCTCCCCGAGATAGAATTTCATAGTTTCAAGGAGGGGATGTGGTCTGCCTTTTATTTATCTATTATGTATTTTAATTTTAGTTTATGAAAAAAATTACTGTTACTCACGTTTAGGTATTTATCAACATTTTCGTCATTTCTAAATTTATAGAACACGTTAAAAAATCATTTAAATCTAGAAAAATGCGTATATTTATTTTTCGAGTTAGGAAAAGGCGAGGGTATGATCATCTAGGCATGGTGAAAGGGGTGCATGGGACAACAAGGTTGAGAACCCATGATTTAAGATTAATAATCAGTCGTCCGTCGAATGTTCGCCGAAGCGAATACTCGTAAACGTACTCTTAAACTCGTTTTGTTAATTGTAGCCCTATTGAAAGAAAAACTAGCCAGTGTAAAACTTTAAATTCCTCAAAAACGCAGCTTTGAATTGGCGTAAACATTCAATAAAAGTTTTTGATTTCGATGAAGGTCAGACGTAGGTCCCTCTTCTTCAGGAACAAAAAAAATTATGCATTCGAAATCGTTAGAGTTTTGTTTAAAAAATATACGCCAAAAAGGAAGCTGCTTTTTCGCTTAATTTGAATTTCACATTAGCGTGTTTCTTTTTTTCTTCGAGTGTTCTTTTTTCTTCGAGTTTCGTGGCATAATGGACAAACCACACGAGAGGACTTTTAGAGTGCCTCCCCCTGCCGCTACACATTCATAAACACGATTGCCTACACATTCATAAACACGAACCCGGGCCTTTCGTACGGCGGTCAGACAATTATCCCATCTGAGAGGCTGTCTTTTTCTTCTGTTTGATAGAAAGGAGTATCAAATATTTCAGTGCAAAATTATACATGTTTTTACATTTTCAATAACTTCATGCAAATATCCTTTCATGAGCAATAAATTGCTCCGAATACTTCTTTCAGAATATCAAAAGAGTAATGAACTTCCATGTGCACGCGAAGCGTCACTTCCAATCTATTGTAATATCTAGCCGTCCTAAAATGGGCCTTTCATCTTCGTGGTATCGATTTTGAAGCGATGCAACTATTAGGGTCATTGCTACGCGAAATCTGCCCATCTTTCCACAGGACATCTTTTTATCTTCTATGTGATTGATACAAAATGAGAAGGGATGCATTTCTTGTTCGTTTTCAAAAAGAAACATCATACTTGTTTCAAGGTTGAGGGATAAATAGACGCTTTTCGATAGCATCAATCGTGATCTCGATATCATTGTTGACAGATCAATGATCAGATGAAGTAAATACGTCCGTTGATTAAAGTGAAACAAACGGTGTTTTTTTATTTTAGTTTTTTATATTAATTTCCAAACCCCTCGTGCTTCCTTTTCTGTTACGAAATCAGTGGAAACTGAACAGTGTTGTGCACTGTTGTAGACATTTGCATTTATTAGGCCTTTAGTCTCGAAACGGGATTTTGCGCCGTCCACTGTAAACAGCTGTATCATTTTGCTAGTTGTTGCCACCAGGTATTATCGTCCTATATTATTTTTAAAGACATTAAATAATGAAGAATCTGCGTGTATACTCCTCGCACTGCGAAACAACGACGGTACTGACGGTCATCAAACTTTGAATAACCGAATACGTGCAGCTACAAGCCCGAATATTTTAATTTTATATTTCATAGTTTGTAAAATTTTAATGATTTTTTTATTAATGAACTGAACGTTTTGAAGTTGATCACTGAACACACTATACGGAACAAAATTTTTTATCTCCAGCGCAGGAGACTGTCTATCGGAAATTCTAAAGATATGCTGTTTTTCAATATTTTATGATTTTGTCGTTGAATTGAATTTTATGTGACGTAACTGCGAAGAACGTGATATTTATATAGCAAGTTTAACACACAAAACGTTAATAATAAAAAGGAAAAATTCTTGAAGGCTATCCTGCTAAGAAAACTGAATATCGATATGATAAACTGAGAAAAGACTGAAAAAATAGATAAATGTATGCCAACACTGGATCGTAAATTTTAAATGTATACTATTTATTGTAATTGAATTAAGGTAACAATTGATTTTCATAATAAAAAAAAATTTTTTTAATAAATTCTCATTTTGTTCTTATTTTAACTCAGTATATTCAAGTAGAATTTCGAGTATCTTCGTGTGAAATGTTTTCATGTTTTGTTGACCTTTCGAGTTCTGCAAGAATGGTTGCAAGAAAAACAGTGAAAAATAGGAACACGTAAATAAAAATAAAATGAAAGCATTGCGTCATTCTGGAATTCAAACAGAAGATTCGGAACTTAATAAAAAAGATCCAATGAAGCAGCGCTGTTTGATGAATAAACAAATATGCAGAGAAGAAAAAATGCAACGATAACAACGTTCTTTGTTGCCCGACTCTACCAGCTGTCTCATTTTATGTGAGATAACATTTCATATCTCGATGTAAAATACATTGGTCTGTCTTCCATCTCTTTCAAATTCAACACGCGTTTAATGTGACGCATGTCGTTGTTTACTTAGATAAGCAAAAGCGTGTAAGCGGTCTGAGACAGAAACGACGTTTCAATGTTTATTTCACTGTCGAAATTGGCAACAGAGTGAGTTAAAAATCAAACAGTCTGCCATTCTCCGCTATGAATGGAAGTAAAAAAAGGTATAGATATGCAAGTTGAGTCATACATGAGTAAACATTTAAAAATTTTATTTCGATGAATTTGCAATGTATAGTTGCGAAATTTGTCCTCCATAGTAATGTTATAAGATTCTAGCTAAAGTTACTTGAAAGCTGAACTGTGAAGCGACTATTCGCTACATTCAGCTTGTGTCAGAAACAGCACATAGGAAGGGGAAAATACCCTTTTTATTTCAACTTAAGAATAATGTGAGCAGATGGCACTCCTGGTGCATACAGCCTCGCCAACACTTTTTTTCGGCAACTCAAAATAGAAAACGTAAGATCAAAACTGATCGTAAATTTATTAAATCAGCCGGAGCTGTATAGAAATAGTTAACGTGTAGTTTGGTCTTGTCTGTCACCGACATAGAATAACCGGAAATGAATATGCACGGCCATAAAATTGCAAGTTTAACTGGCACAGAAACAACGTGGCCGAAAGGCAGACCTCGCTCTCAACAGGTTCTTAACACGCTCTAAACATGCTGTGTCTGAAGAACTCGGACACCTGTTTAAATAGTAGCTTCCAACCCTATTTTGCAAAATGCGCGAAATTAAAATCTTATTCTGGCAAGAAATCCTGGGTTGAAAACGAGAATTTATAGGAAAGGTTGCTTCCAAAATAAAATTAACTGTTAGCTGAAATTAAATAAAACCCCACAACGTTAAATTACTCTTTTTAACCTTATTCTTTTATTACCTTATTCTTTCAGTCACAGTTACTATATTTTTCGCCGTATAGGTCAACACAGCGTATAAGTTTGTAAGGTATTTTCTCCCATCTTAACGCTAAGAACCTTACCTTACATTAAGCAAATGGAAAGCAGTCGGAAGATCCGACTTTCGAATCGCAGTTAAGGCACCGCACATTTCTCATGTTTCCAGGCTGTAAAACAAAATGAGTAATGATTTCTACACTGGCGCCCGAACAGGGACAAAAAAAGGAATTTAATAATTTCGTTAGCAGCAGGATTTGGCGACTGGATCCTCTCCTCCTCACTCTCCAAGTGCAGAAGAGCATAACGAATTTTCTCCTTGCTTAACACATTCTTTCCTCCTGTAATTTTAAAACACATCCGGCTAGGAAGAGGAAGGTCCGGAGTTCGAATGTTGTCGATATTATTGCACATTTATAAGGTTCTCTTACTTCGAGAATTGTGAAATGAATCAGTGGCGCCTGAACTTACAAGCGATGGACGATAATTTGTCACTACCAGGACTAGGCGATAGGATTCTTTTCTCCAAAGTCACCCTTTATGTGAGGTGAGAATTTAAAGTATTTTCTCCCTTCACCTTCATCTTCGTGGTGTAATTGGAAAGCACATCCGGCTAGCAATCAGGAGATCTGGAGCTAGAATCCCGGCGAGGGCACAGCACATTTTTCATGTTTCCTGGCTCTAAAATAAAATGCTTAACGGTGTCTACAAGTTGATCCAGATTTTACTTAAATACTTTGTTTACTTGTGAACCTAAAATGAAATAATCTAAGGATGAATATCTACGAAGGAAACAGAATATTAAATTTAACATAGCGTAACGTAACGTAATAAAGGAAAGAAAATGAATTCAGCTAAAAGTGCAGTTATAGCAGCATTGCCACAAGTAAGCAGCTCGATGCCGTAGCTTAGAATTAGCTGCGAAGAGAAATAAAGGCCTTTCTCCGAAGCGGCACTCCACCACAAAATTCCTACATTTAGATGTGCTCGGCATATAAGTCGATCTTTTATTTGTTAGTGATTTATAATTCATGTTTTCGATTTTTTAAAGTAGGAAGTCTACTGTAAACTCATTTTAAAAAATGAAGTACTTCAGTTCTTTGGGAGGGAGAAGATGGTTACTTGCAGAAAGCTGTTGATGAAGGTAAAACCTTGTGTAAATTAGTCACAGATTAAGATTCATGCAATTTGGCAACAGCAAGAAAACAAACGAATATTCAAATTTCAGATGATACCAGTTAATAAAGGAATTCTTTTTAAAAAGATTTTACTTACAAATACTTGTTTTAAACATCACTCAGAAACGCATACAGAAACTAATATTTTCTCCCTTCATAAATTTTACATCAAATATTATTTGTTTTTAACTTTTATGAATAATTTTTATTTGCGTAACTATTTGGAATGATAAATATATATGTAATTAAATACTTGCTTTAAACATAATTAACTTCATTAGAAAATAAATAAAGCATTTTCGCTTTTCCTGTCGCCTATTCTTATGCAGTAATGAACCAGTGGGCGAGCGGTAAGAGACTGCTGAATGCTGGTCGTTTGTTCTTGGTTCAAACCCAGCTGAACAAGCTGGCTGCATGGTTGGTTGTCATGGTTTTCCCGATGTGTAAAGTGAAAACGAGTTTCTATTAGAACGTCGTCCACGATGGCGTCCCTACCTATAGGCTAATAAGCCTCGAGTGTTCTGGCTGACTGACCCTAATCTTGTTCTTTGGCCAAACTGACTTTAGCCTGAAAGAAATAGAATTTTCACATTCTTGTGTAGGATAACGTATCATCTCATATAACTTTAGACGAGGGATAACTCTTGCCTTCAGTCAGGAATCGAATGACTATACGGATTTCCAACATGAATGGCCATCCAGATTTTCCAGACTCGAAATTCATTAATGTACTCAAAATTACTCCAAGCTTAAGTAAGAAAAGCCAATCTTGTAAAATGTACTGACACTGAGATTACCTCATACGTCTGTATTCATTTCAGCGTTTGGAGGGCTGTTATAGTTTTCAATTTCATTACAAGGAAGTATGTAGTATTGCCAGTCGATATTATTGCCAGTCGATGATGTGTAATACCCTTTATGTATCATCAGTGTAATAAAAATGCGATGCTGAACACAGCATTAAGTTAATTCATTTTAAAGTCATGTTACATAGACCACTTTAAAAAATGTTGCTACAAATGTTATCTTATATGATGAGCGTCATAAACGAAACAGATTTCTGATATCCTACAACAGGTCAGTCTCAAAGATTTCTACTTCTGTTTTTTGCATATGCTATTTTCTACGTTAAAAATAAGAGATGAAATTTTGTAATAACATAGGGATAGCAAGTCTTCGTTTTTAATTAATATTTTATTCAAACATTACGATACTATTTTAACGCTTTTATTTTCTTTTATGACGAGTTTGCATAGGAGTAATTTCGGTTTTTTAATCTGAAATAAAACTCAACTTATTCTATACAAAAAATGAACTTTATGGGTCAAACATCTTGCTCTGTTCGATGACTTTTTCCCATCTTTCCGGTAACTTCATGATCCCACGCTCATAGAACTGAGGCTTTATCAGCAAAAAGCCTCAAACAAGCGCGATTTAAGCTTATCGTTATTTTTAAAAATTTTCCCATTTAAGAAGTTTTGTATACTTCAAAATAAATTATACTGCAAAGTCGGGACTATATGGAAGATGCGACATCACTTTCCAACCAAGTTCCAATAACTTCGTACGTGATGCTAAAATGGTCTATGAGGCCTCGCATTGTCGCTGGGAACACGCTTCCTTCGCAGTTTGCCAACGTTGGCCTTTACTCATTGATTGCTTCCTCTACTTTCAATAAGTTGTAGGCAGTAAGCATCTGAGTTGATCGTTTGGTTGCTTGGAAGCATCTCAGAATACACAATACCTTTGTAATCTCACCTGATTGACAGCATGATTTTTTTAATGCAATATAGCTTTCGATAGGATTTATGACGATTCATCGTGCTTAGACCATGAGCTTTTCCCATTAATGTTGCTGTGCAGGATCCATTTTTTATCACTAGTGATAATTAGATTCATAAAAGGATCAATTCATGCGAAACCCAAATACCGAGCTTCATAAGTAGTCCAAGATAGCTGATGTGATGTTAAATTGTTGTGTGTGCTGCATTTATCCTTTTTGCAAGCTCTCCATAGTTATATGGCGATTCGATCAATTATGGCTCTAATTTTGTTATCATCAACCCTTCAACATGGGTTTTGTTAATCAATCAATACCATAAACTTCACTTGATTCCTATAAGGCATTTTCTCCATTCTCTCCGCATACCTTCTTGGTGTAAGGGTAATACACTCGGCCTCGGCGCGTATTCAAGAGGTCCAGGTTCGAGTCCCGGCGAGGGCACTGCACAGTTTTCATGTCTTCTGCTTCAGGGAAAAACAACCTAATAACTCTACAAGAGTACTCTTGCCTTTTTGAAAATTAAAAAAAATTAAATTGAAACATGTCGAAAATGTTTGTTTACGAACCTCGTGTTAAAATTAACGGTAAACGAACAGTTGTAAACAAAAAAAAAATACGCAGAATGTTTCTCCATAGTAACCTAAGAGTGTCAGCTGCCAAATCCCATATGAAAAAAAATTATAAGCTTGACAGGAAAATGACAAAATGAATATCACTCTGTCTATTTGTGCAAAATTACTTTCTTGCCAACCCTATATTGTTATCCGTACCAAAACCAAATACATCAACAAACACTACAGCTTTCAAATTGAAAATACTTTTTAGCTTAATTTGAATGCTATCCAGCCATAAAGATTTAGTTTTATGAACAGGCAAGCATAGATATTAATTTTATTGGAGGAGAGGAGAGAAATTACTTATGTCATATTTTATATTATTAAATTTATATCTTTTCTTTTTTTAAAAAAAATTTAACAGTAAGCTCTTTTTACTTCCTGGTATGAAGTAAAGGAAGCATTGTAATCACGAAAAACTCCGGGTTTCATATTTCCATTTTGACCGCTATCGAATACAATTTAGCGATGGTTTTGCGTGACATCTGTACGTAAGAACAGAATAAAGGATTCATTTTCCCCAAACGGATTACAAAATTGATTTAAAATGGATTCGGAAGAGATTTTTTGCGTGACGTCTGTACGTACATTTCGTGACGTATGTATGCATCTCCATAACTCAAAACTCAGTAGCCTCAGAACGCTGAAATTTTATATATACGACTGCTATAACATGTACTTGTGTACCTTCCGTTTTGGTTGCAATCGGCCGCACCAAAAGTATATATATAGAGAGAGAGAGAAAGAGAGATTCTAAATAAAAGTAATTAAAAGTAAATTAAAAAAAAACCTATGACTTGCTCTTTGAATACTTAAAACTTTTAGTTTCGGTTGGTATTATTGCCATTAAAGATTTTTCTTTGCAGATTTTTATGTTTTTAAAGCAAAGGAGGTTTAGAAAATCCTGATTTAAAATACTAAGTAAAATACTGACTAAAAACCTTTTCATTCGTGGTTTTAAATTGAATTTCTGTTCCTTGGAGATGATATAGGGAACGTATTCTTATTATAAATTAAATATTTATATATTTATGTACTTTTGGTAAGCCTTTAATTAATGTGCATGCAATAGTTGTAGAATTATCAACAATTTAAAAGTTGTTTAAGTGCGGCTAAACCTAATTTTTGTTTACTACAACAGCCGTATTTGTTTGCATTTCAAACTTAGCGGAATAGTAAATTAAGTCAGTTCCGGCACCTTCAATGTTTTTTTGCCAAGTGGGACCAAAAGAAAACTTTTAGTTTTGTGCACCGAAAAATCTGCCTTGTTGTCTGCTGGCCGAATTGCTTGTTTTTGCGTAGAAACTGTAATTTTAATCGTAAAAGTTGTTTTTTTTTAATTGTTTTAATTGTATTTGGTATTTTATTTTTATTTTTATTTTTATTTATTTATTTTTTTTTCAATATCGTTGCGAGCATACGGGTTCGTCATGGATTGAATGCACAAGTCGATAAAAATTTAATAAAATTTATTCTTTTCACAAGAAATAAAACAAAATGGTGAAATATTTCCTCATAGATATTCGTACAATATCACAATATCTCAGATGTTAAATGGAACTCAATTCAAAACAGAGGAAGTTAATCCAATTTCACAGCGAATTCGCTACAATAAATAACAGCGCTAAGTAAACAAACAATACAGTTCTCTTAAAACAACAGCAACTGAGCTGAGGTGTTTTAATTCGGCTTTTATAAGCTTTTTAATTATTCACGAGAACATTCTGGTAAAATCTATTTTCTCGATATTTCTGGATGGCAACAGCAATTACGAGATATTTATTTATTAAGTATTAAATGCACGTGCTCTTGTATTTTTATTTTTCCGACGTAGCTTTCTCTTCAAATTCGTCTGAGTTGCACTGGAAAATAAAACAATTTGAATTACAATTCTAAATAGATAGCTAAATAAATACAAAATCCGTAACAATATTTTTTAAATTTTTAATGAAGCTATTTTGACGCTTTATGCATTTTTGCCTTACAGCGAAGTGAGAACTGAATTAATGGAATTAAAAATATGTCTCTAATGAAATTCCGGGAAATAAATTTAAATGAAATGCAAAAAAAATGCATATAATTAAACATTTCGTACAAGGAAATCATGCGGTGTCCACATCAGTTTTGTTAATATGTTATACTGTAATGAGAAAATTCCAAATAAGATTTTTTAACAGAAGTTTGGTTAACATTAAACTGTCGTAAACAATTCAAAGCTAATATTTATTCATTCTCAGTTTTTAAGTATGCAAATCTTACAATTATTCCATAATTTACTGTAAATGATCTCCCAAACCGAAAACAATTATTCACCATTATCTGAAAATGTTTCGCCAGGCATGAACATTTTATAGCTTCAAGTCCCTTTCACTTACACACCCTTTTAGCTTGATAAACGGTTTTCACTACCCAAGGATATTATCTGAACTCTTAATACTCATGGCTCACATAAAGCTCCAGTGAATGATGATGTTCCAAGACATTACTCGTTTAAGGAAAATACTCATATTTCTTTCTTACAAATATAATGATTTGATTTTTCTTTCTCGTTTATTGGTAAATGGGCCCTTTGGACGCTTTTAGACAAGCTAAAATCTGTACTTATATCGATATTGTTCTTTTTTCTTTCCGCCTCAAAAAAATCTTCATTTTTTGGTATTACTTTAGAGTGGTAACTTTGTTCGGTTACTGGCATATTATTATTCATGTCATTTGTGTATGGATTATAATGTTCCTCACCACTTCGACTATGCTGAACGTAGAGGAACCTAGTGAACTGTGCCGTGACTTACCGCTCGGTTCACGTTTGTAACGACAAAGTCTAGAGAAGGGTTAAAATACCCTTTTATTCATTCAAAGAAATATTCACAGACGACCCCTTCTCGGGCGAACGGGAAAGCCTACACTCGGGCTTCAAATCAAGATAATAAAACCAAGAAACTAATCTAATACTAAACTAAACTGACTTAGCCGAAGCTAGAAATACCTAAGTTAATCCATGATTTAACTTAGCCGGCGCTTATCAACAGGCCCGTACAATACGGCCGAGGGAACTGTTGAAGGAACGGGTTAGTAACGAAGTAGCCTCACAGCAAACACTTGCCACTGAGGACTCCTAAGATGTCCTACTGAAGTAAGCTCAACATTCCTTAAATACTACTTCTAGCTCATTTACATTCAATGCGATTCTGAAAACTTCTGGTAGGGGGTTGTAAGCGGAGAGCAAGAATTGAAAGGAAAGGATTTCAAAATTAAAAAAACTCTTATAAAATTAAAATACACCTTAACAGGTTATACCTTAATAGGGTTTGATAGCATAAAAATTAGCTTATCACCTACCAGATGGGCACAAAGCCCCTAGGCAGGAAATCGAACATAATATACCTTCTGTATATATTTGATGTTATTTCTAATCATTTAATCGAGAAATAACATTTTCATTTCAAATGAGTATGTTATTTTCGTCAATATTCGCGGCAGAAATGATGACTTTTAGTTCAAAGGAAACCTACACTGGTGTGCAAAAATTAAGGACGAAGTCGAAAAATTAGCATATCAGCTGAACGAAGAGGCAGAGCCGACAGAAAGACCAATCAGGAGATTAAGTAAGGTGATGTACGGTAGCACATGCGCAGATATGCAGGTAGACGTAATGGAGGAGTGTCTGAGTAGTATAAAGCATGTTGTAGGTGTAAGATCAGTATTTCTGGCAAAGAGATTGCACGCCGTATAGCAGTTAAGTTCACACCGAGTTGCTGCCTCAGCGAGAAATGGCGAATAATCAATCTGTTAGACGACATCTGGATGTTTTTACCCGAGGTCGAATCATTGGGAAGTTGGAGGAAGGCCGCAGTGTGACAAGTGTGGCTGCAGAGTTCGGAATTGCTCACAGCATCGTTTCACGACTTTGGAGACAATTTCAAACTACAGGAACAGCTATCCGGGGGTTTAGTAGTGGTCGTCCACGAGGAACCACACCCGCAGATGACCGGTATATTGCCTTACAGGCCAGAAGAAACAGGCGGCAGACAGCGGGAGAAATCGCTAGACACACGATACAGGCGACTGGACGACCGATATCGCGTTTTACCGTGGCCAGAAGACTGCACGGTGGTGGTCTGTTTGCACGACGCCCTGTACGGTGTGTACCTCTAACGCCTGCCCATCGGAGAAGGCGTTCTCTGTGGTGCCGGGAACACCGGAATTGGAGAGACAATGAATGGGGACGAGTACTCTTTACAGATGAGAGCAGATTTAGTCTGAGTTGCGATTCTAGACACATACACATCTGGACAGAGCGGGGAACACGCAATAACCCCTTCAACATCATCAAAAGGGACTGTTTTGGAGGTCGCGGAGTTCTCGTTCGAGCAGACATAATGCTTGGTAGCCGGACCGACCTTCATATCTCCCAAGGAGGTTCGTCACCTGGGACTGCTATTGTAACGAGGTTCTTCTTCCTTACATGCGTCTTTTCACAAGGGCTATGGGTCCTCAGTTCCTCTTCATGGACGACAACGCTCCACCTCATCGCACAGTTACTGTCGAAGAGCTGTTGGAGAGTGAAGATATTGAACACATGGATTGGTCGGCAAGGTCTCTGGATCTAAATCCCGTCAAGCATGTACGGAACTTACTAGGGAGACCCGTGGCAGCACGTAACTTATCGCCAGTAACGATTCCGAAACTGCGATTGGTGCTACAAGAGGAACGAGCAGCAGTGTCTCAACAGCTCATTAACAACCACATATCCAGCATGCACAAATGATGTAAAACCTGCCTAGCAGTCAGGGGAGATCATATCCCCTATTAAAGACCTGATGTTTCTTGCTGGACACCCATCACAGGGATGTTTCGGCCTTCAGTCGCATTGCGCTCCATGCTTCTTTTTCAGTAAAGCTTCTTTTTATCCCTCTGATTTCTCTTTTAGTAAGTGTTGCTTACATTACTCATGTCCTTACGTGTTGGGGATCTTACGGTATTAAATGTGTTGATTTGGAAAGCCTTTGTACAAAGTTATATTGAAAAAACCGTCTCGTCCTTAATTTTTGCACACCAGTGTATGTTATTGCGAAGACGTTGGCCAACATCTGTCGGTCGTCATGATGCGAATAACTGGTTTGGCCAATCATCATTTTGGTTCATCTTTCTTTGAAACGAAATGTGGACCATGATGCTTCTTTCTTCATAGTTCAAAACTGTTTCATTCTACATTTTGCGTTCGAAAGGAGTGGGAAAATTGGGAGCATTGCAAGAGGATAGAGTACCAACTCATTGCACCGTATGGGTCTAGTTACTGAATATGCATTTTTATCGAATTGTTTGTAGTATGATATGGCCTCCTGGTTCTTCCGGCTTTACAACATGTGATAATTTTATTAGCCACATTTATTAGCCGATGTATTGGATTCTTTCAGTGTTCTTTGTAGCATTCCAACAATTATGTACACAAAACTTCAACTGCTTAGTTTAAGAAACTGAGCTGAACTGAAACTAAGCAGCTGCACAAACGTGAACGTTGGTTCTTGCATATTGCACTTAGTATTATTATGTTTATTATTCCCTTGTATCCCAAACCACATGCGAATTTAATCATGTCTTCTTCCCATTAAAATAAATATGTAAAATAAGAAATTCTACTGTTTGCTTTTTTTCCCGTGTCAATGGCCAGCAATGTGTTTGTTTTATCATTAATTGTTCGGTGTGTCCTTCTAATATATAAAAGATGGTTGTTATCGGTAAAAGCAAAACTCACACCCTTTAATAGCTGTTAAGCTCGTGATGTTTAATAGGGCAATTATTACTAGGCCTGGATGGAGTCCGTAATTTTCAGCAACTCTTTAATAAAATAAGATGATAACTTCAATCATGAAATCTTTTTGGGATCAATTTAAAGACCATAACTGAAGTTTAATGAAGTTATTATCTTATTTGTTATAACACTACTTCTTTCATTTCTCTTTTCGATAAGTTCATTATATGAAAAGTGAAACCGCATTACTTTTATGACTTCTGGCCTTGAACTGTTGAAGGAATGGAAAAGCTAAAAGCGTATATAAGTTTACTAGGGAAAATGCCGAAATCAAGTTTATTAGAAAGGAGAAATATCTTATATAACCCTTGTGCTTATTAATTAAGTCATCCAACAAGATTGTGGCGAAAGTCAATTCAGAATTTGTTTGAAAAAGTGATTATAAAAGAAGCTGGGGGAGAAAAACCTTTTGATCTTTATGAAGGAGTATATATCTTTCCCGTAAAAAAGAACGCAGATGATTTTTGTGCTGGGCTCCCAGATGACGAAAACTTTGTGAGGAGTCGATAACTTGAATCTCGGGATAAAACTTACGACTAACTAATATAAAACTTATATAAAAGACAGTTCCACGTAGTAAAGATGAAACGTCAACTGTGTCATCGTCAGGAAGCTTTTCAGTATGTTAGTTAAGCATGCTAAGCACTTACACTACGAGAGCACACACGGGAAATTCCATAATTTCCTGCATCCTTCCCTACTTAAAGAGACAGTCTGGAAGTAACGTGAAACACAGCCGACTAAGTTCAGGATCAGAGGAGTTATCGTCAACAGAATTTTAGTTTGATGCCACTACAAAAATTATTGGAAGTTTTCGAAGCAGGAAACAGAAAAATTCAGCTGTGCCATTGCCGGGATTAGAATTAGGAATCTTCCCCTTTCAAATGGATTCGCTAAGAACTTACACTACGAGAGCATATGCGGAACAATGCGGTAATTTCTTATAAAATTAAAATTTGAGCGAAAATTGCGCATGAAAAATCCAGACGTCATCAAGTTATTGTGGAAAAGAGCAAAACTCTAAAATCTTTGCTTTGTGATCGAATCAAATATCAGCTAAATTTTGATATGCAGTTCACACACGTTATAACTACCGCTCATTATAGCGACTCTTCCGTTGAATGGATCAGTGAAAAATGTTCCAACTGATGAGAGTATAATACATTCACTTTCGTAATAGTGATCCTGAGTTACAAAATCCTTTTTCTTTAGGACGCGAGGCATTTTTTAACGAGCGTCAACTGTAGTATGAATGTAGGAAGTTCTTTAAAGCTTTGCTTCTAACGAATAAAAACACTGTAATTTAAATGCTATTTATTTTAGCGCAGGACCTACATTGCATACGTGTAATACTAAGGCTGTTCTCACATTTTGTAGAGATGATTTACATTGTATTTACAGAAATATTTTAGCTTAAATTTTTTTGTTTTAAATGTTCCATTTGCTAACCCTTATTCTTCACTATCTTTCTACACCGTAATTTCCAAGACAATAAAGCTTTTTTTAGGAGTGGAAGATTCGTTTTATCCCATTATTCTTGAACAGCTTTCCAAAGTCTAAGGAGGGTTGTAGGTCGACGTCTAAACGTCCGCTTTCTAAAAGTCCAAAAGCGCAAAAATCTGTGGATTCATACATCAAGAGATATAGTAAGGATATGAGTGAAGGGTTGATACACGTTTCTTGTTTAATTTTCTCCAGGAAATTAACAGTGGATTTGGCAGGCGTCTTCTTTGTCTTGATACAGTTCTACTGATTGATGACACTGTGTTACCCACAGAAAGAGTATTTCGTATTTAAAAACTGCATATAAAGTATGTTTTTGATAATATGTGGATTCCTTTAACGGTTTTCTGCACTCTCTTTACTTTTATTTGTGGTTATATCAAAAAACAGCAATAATCATAAATCCCTTTGAAACACTTGATTTAGATTCTTTGAACCATGTTCTAAGATTTTTTCTTCTCTTTGATGATAATAAATGAATCTATTTTTATTGCGATCATTTAAATATACCCAAGATTCATCTGTTGTGACAACATTTTTCCATATTTGTCCGAATAATTGTTTCTCACAGAGAATTCTGTTTTCGGGTATATGTAGTGACGAAGACGATAAATGTTATTTTCGCCTTTTTTAAATTAAAATCAGCATTAATCACTTTGTTTACAATCGGCAGTGAGCAGTTAAATGATTGTACAGTTGTCCTTTGACTGGGAAAATTTCTTTTAAAGTTCTGACCTTTGGAACATTCGAAACATTCCTTTGGATATGTGTGTGGAGACATTAGGTTATTTCGAAGCAGGAGAGATAAAAAATGAGCAATGCGCCGAGCGTGCTGACCACTACACCACGAAGACATGCTAAGAAGGCGGGAGAAATGCCTCATATACTCACCCTTTTAAAGGGCGACTGGGGATTAGGGGACCCAATCGCCAAATTCTGGTGCTGGAGTATCATCATTTACCACCGTTTTTAGTTCTAAGCCACTGTAGATACATTGTAAGGTTTTAGTTAAACTAACCAAGTTTTATTTTAATTTAAATATTTCTATCCCCTCTCTGTTTCAACTTCCCGTCAGAAGAAGCGCGCGTTTTCAGCTTATGCTAATTTTGAAGTACAGCGAAGTACTATTTAAACCAGAGGTAGAAACCTCTCAATGTGAGAGATCTTCAGTCTCAGATCACGGTCACTCTGCTCAACGTTCGTCTGACCAGCTAGAGTTAAAATTTATAAGCCATAGTGCTTGCTACGTAATTGCATATTGAAGCAATTTGAAGTGCGTTAGTATTAGTATATCTTGCTACGCACCCTTTTAGGGAGAGGCCAAACTCCGCGAATCGCTCTGTGAGCAAAGTTTGAGTTAAGTTCTATTTAAATTTAGTTTAAGTTTATTTGATTGTTAAGTTCGACCCAAGTGTGGTCTTCTACTTTCTGTAGCTCTCCAGAGTTGGGAAGTGTGTAAATAGTAGTGATTTAATAAAAGAGGATTTCAAATCCCTTTCACGTGCAGTTATTCGCCAATACAGTATCTACACCAGAACATAGCGAATTATCCGCTCACTGTTCCAGTTCAGGACTTGAGATTTGAGGATAAGGACCCTATTACAGACTTTACCATGTTTTCAAAGAGTATGCACAGAACACTCAGTCCTGATAACATTAAGTTATTTCGAAGATGAAAAATGAGCAATGCCCTCGCCGGGACTCGAACCAAGGACCTCTGAAATACGCGTCAAGTGTGCTCACCGCTACACCACGAAGGCATGCTAAGAAGGCGGGCGAAATACCTTATATATATTTTGAAGAATTTTTCTCCTTTGACGTTTTTTTCCTTCTTATTGATAATATTATCTATCGTTGCTTTAGATACCAAAATATTTTGCCTTTCATAGCGTCTCTTAATACCTAAATACAAATAATGTTTTTCAAACGGGGCACAAACTTAGACTTTCATCCATTGCTTCCTTAAAAGCGCCATTTTGCATGAAAATAAAATTGTCAAATAGCAGACGATAATTTACACTTTCAAAAATATAATTGCGATTAAAAACATTTTTTTCCAAACGGGCGATTTTTTAATAACAAAACAAAGTCGTCTAAAAATGTTAGAACAGCCTCTGCATTATTAAGACCAGGAAAGAATTTATTTGATATTATTGTAATTTACTTATTGTTGTCACATAACCAATTTTATGAGTGTAATCACAATAAACGGGAATCGCTGCTTATCATTGTGTTGTCATAGCGCTTACACAGTCATGGGACATTTGATTTATGGAGCATATATGTAGCTTCAGTGATGATCAGGCAGCTTTTGTCTCGAGAGTTTCATATCATTGAGTTAGATCGCTCCATTGAAATGTGTGCCAGAGAAGTTGATCGAACTTCATTGAAATAACTTTGACTAATTAAATCAACAATCCACAGCAGACGGGAATAGGCCTGGAAACGGGGCTCATTACCATTTGTATATGTATGTTATTCTATACCAGCTGAGATCTTTTATTAAGCGTATATATTAACACATCATCCGAAGGGAAGATGCAGTTTCTCCCTTAATAATGAGGCATTCCTTTGGAAAGTAGGAAATGCAGTAAATTTTGACTATTTTTTGAATGTATAGCACTTATGATACAAAACGTTATAGAGAATTCTCGATTTGGTGTACAAGGAATTTGATAAAGTAAGAGCAGGTTTTGTTTTCTAGCAAAATTTTTAAATATGTCAAGAAATTACAATACATCACACAAAATGTTTAGTATAAAAGATCATACAAATATTTTGCTCCTTTTCTTAAATACAAAATATCATCTGCTGTTGCCGACTCCTTAAATTAAATCTTTACTATTACGTAACGTCAAAACTTAACGTAAAACGTAGTTTTAATTTAAAAAATCCGGCATTTGTTCCTTTATTTCTATTTGGAATGTAAAATAGTGCATAATATAGAAAATATCAAACTATTGAAAAACTACGTTGAAAATAAAAAATAAAGAAACGAAAAAGGAATATAAAAAGAGGCTTATGATATGCATATTATTGCAAAACTTCATCATACTGTAGAGCTATTAGGTCACTTCGAAGCAAGAGAGTCATGAAAAACGAGCAACGCCTTCGCCGGGAATCGAACTACAGACCTCTCGGTTACGCGTCGAGCGTGCTGTCCGCTACTCCACGTAGACATGCGAAGAAGCTGGGAGAAATACCTCATATACTCTCCCTTTTAAAGGGAATCGAACCACGTAGCTCCCTGTTACGCGTCGAGCCAGCTCGCGAACTACCTCACGAAGGCATGCAAAGAAGGTAGGAGAAATACCTTTTAATACATTTTAAAATTAAGCAAAAGAGCAACTTTATATTGGCGTACATTTTGAATTCCGCCCAACGGGAATAGTCGTTAATGACTTTGACTGCCTTATGGAAAGGCCCGGGTTCGAATCCCGGAGAAGGCATGGCTATTTGTAAACTTGTAGTATCTTTGCGGCATGTGGGCACTCTAAATATGGGGCGACTCGAAAGTCCTCTCGGAAGGTTGATGGTAAGGAAAGGGAAGTGAAAGATCCTCGAATCCGTTCGCCCTTTCTTAAAATTGGGGGCAGAAATGAGCTAATGTCGGGCTGTATCTAGTATTAGTGTATCTATTCGCCAGTCCTTCTAGATTCAGAAGTGTCGCTTGCAAAAAAAAAAATTAAAATCTGGCAACTGTGTATGTTATCCTGGATACTGCGCAACGCATTAGCTCAAGCTTTCTCAGCATGTCTGTTGTTGTCTGTTTGATTAACTTTTATTAGTATTAGGGAACCTATCACGGTGCCACGAAAGTGTATTTGCGGGTAACGAATGCTCATATTAAATGATACATATTAGGTTATTAATTTTTGAAGTCCGTTGAATAATGGCAACTGTATTATTAGTGTAAGAAATAGAACGAACTTCGTTAAATAATTTTATTAACAAGAAAGCAGAAGTTAAATGACAAAAGAAGTTTTTTAACCGAGTTCAATTTTTATTATGAATTCTGACTATATACCTGTGATAGATTAGGGATTCTCAACTGCTTGTTTTGCGGACCATCATTGGTCCGTTGTTTTTATATGCAATAATTTTGTGATTTTTTTTTCTTTTTTGTTGTAATCTGCTGTGATTTTTCTCAAAGGTTTATTTACTTATCTATGATAATTCCACTTATATATAATAATTACAATATTTACTTACCTTTACATTTAAATCTTACTGTAGACAAATGATAATAAAAATGTTACGAATACAGTTAACTTATGTAGCAATTCTTGAATACCTTGGGGGGTCCACCGCCCGCGAAATGTTTTCGTAAATTTTACCGGTCGCGGGCCAAAAAAGGTTGTGAAGCAAACTGATCTCTATTATGCTCAAGACTCTTGCCAACGACAGGCCCATATGACTTCTTACCGCGATGGATGTCGTGGGCTCGTGCAGACATTTGTCAGAATTTGTCGTAATAATTTCAAGTTTTTTTTTTTTTTTTTTCAAAATCTACTCTAAGCTAAGATTGTTTTTTGCCTAACTTTAAAAATCAACCTATCAGCAACTAAGACGTAAAACCACTTAACACTAGTAGCTTGCTTCGGGTTCAAATCTTGGAGTTGCGCAAAAGGTTTTATGTATGATGGCTTGGCTGTATAAAAGGTTTTGGGGTTTTCCTCATCTAAAATAGTGTAATTACAAGCCAGTTTTCCTTAAAAACCTCCGCAAAAGGCTTCTGTCCTCCTAGGCAGACAGTGCTTTGTCATAATCTAAACAGTGTAATTTTAAATTGTACGTTAGTGTATTTGTTTTCTACGTGCACTTCCTTACCAATGGCCGAGTGGTTAAAACCGCTGAATTCTATGTATGCGAAACGGGTTCAGTCCCGGGCCAACGGGTTGGCTGCATGTTTGGTTCTCATAGTTTTTTTTCCATGTTTTCTAATTTCTAAACATATCTCATAGTTTTGTCCATTTCGCTGCCAATTCCATTATCACTTCTGAAATCAAGACTGGAACGGGACGTTATGTCCCTGTAGAAAACTAACTGGACACAAAAGCTAACTGGCAAGAGGACATTTAACCTCCCGATACCCTCAAGGGAATCAGATACTATAGGCAGAGCAACAACATATTTCCTGACGGCGCATGGCCCTTTTGCAGCTAATCTGCTTCGCTTCGGTTTGCACCGCACAGATTCATGCATATGCGGCTCAACAGGTACCATCGATCTCTATATGTTCGAGTGCAAAATTCCCCAAAGACCTACATTTCCAGCAGTATGCAGCCGAAAATGCCCAGGTATAACTGAAACAACTCCAAAAGAGTAAGCTATTATGAAACAAACTTAAAACTCTCATAGACTACCTGGCAAGGAACTGCGAAAATCTAAAAGCAATCTAGAATTTTAAAAAAACTCTCAGCACAGATCTAGCGGCTGAGTTTGTTGTATAATGAATTTGATATTTTCTAGTCCCATCTTCAAGGGTTCTGTACCAGTAACCGGCACAACATGCTAAGCAGATATAAAATGGTGCTTTGTCTATAAGTGAACCGCACATGTTTTCCGATGAACACATAAATTTCCAACTCTACACTCAACGTATTTGTATTTCTCAACGTTACTTTCAGTTATCAGGCAGACTATACATAAGTGAATTGTAAGCGAACCGTAATAAGTGAATAATACAAGTGACTAATGTGAATGTGACAAACAAGTATTACACTGGAGCGCCGCTAATATGTGAACAGCACATATGATGTACATTAATATATCCAGTCGATACTATTCAGTATAAATGCATCTGAATAACTTCTTACATCCAAGTTATCACTGACTTCTAGAGCAAACATCTTCTGTAAACTCAGAATCACAATGCATAAAACATTGCTAAAATCTTCATCAGCACAGCCAAAGTCTTGGTAGGGTCTCCTTAATAACCACAAATCACAAATACCCATCTTCCGAAGTGATTTTATAAATTCCGCTACAAATTTTAATGTTCCATAGAGATTTTTCACTGGGCCCAGCGACAATAGAATGCTCCACCGACTGAGTACAAATGCTGATAGTGTTATAACAGGCGGTGCTGAAACTCAGCTGGTGGTAAGTAAGTAAAGTAAGTTTTTTCCATGTGTTATGTAACTGTAAGTCTGTTTTTCTTAAAACGATCTCCTGTACTTTGTCATATTTAATCAACATCAAGTCAAGAATTAGGCCTTATTTTTAGTGTGGACAACAACTCCTCTGTTGTAAGGTGCACACAGAGCGTCAGAAATTTATTTTATCCTTCACAATAACTGCCAAACAGCTTTTTCAGAGTTTTATTAAAAGATATAGATCTAGCCTTTTTAAATGGCTAGTTTGCTTTGTATTTAGTAACGCGGGTTTAAAATATCAGAGAAAAATTAAAAATCTTATTCATCGTCGACTGACAACAAGGTCTATTTCTGTTGCGCTCGATTTTATCGAAGCGAAAACCAGTAGCATCACATGGAGATGTCAAAAAAATTGGTCGTTTTTTACCTGAAAAACGCCATTTCAAAATGATTTAATTAGATTATTTAATTATAACAAAGCACACTAGAAAATTCCTTGGAATCTTAACAACGGGAAACTTTGCCAGTAATCTTAAGAACTAAGGAAACTTTATCTTCAGTTAGTAGAATTGATGGCAGAGTAACTTTACTGTCTCACAAAGTCGAAGACAGGAGGACGTTGTTTCTATGCTTAAGAATAAGTTACAGTAACAGAAGTTGAAATGGGATTACGCTAGGACGTGTTTCGAAATATATTCATCTAGAATGAGAAAGTCGTAATGAAATCGCAGGCTTGCGAAGGAGTTGAGGAAGAGAAATATAATTAACTTTTAAATTAAACGTATGAGGAAAATCTGAAGATGACTTCTCCCAGTCGTCAGATGACTTCTCCCAGTCGTTCGCTCTACTAACACGACTTGCGAAGGAAAATGTAACGACTGTTCGCTTTTCTGGTTACGGTTAAGGAATTATTCTCGACTCTTGTTAATTAGGTAGCTTTTGTTCATACAGGATAGAACAATGATCTTCAAATTGTGTTTCCTGGAAACCTTGCGCTCCGTTCAGCTCCTCTACGGGGTGCGCGCGCCAGAATCGAAGTTCGAAACCTATTTTGGAAAACTATACATAAAAATAATTAATTAAACTACTTTATATGTATTGTTATTATTAAATAAATAAAACAACGGGAGAAAATCAGTTTTCATGATAAAATGATAATGAAATAATAACCTTCGTTTCACTTTCCATATTTGCGCAAAGTTAACTTATTTTCAATATTTTTTTTAACATTTGCTTTTCTGAGGAGGATAGAGTTATGTAAAAAATATTTGATTTGATGGGGATACCACATAATTTCCTTATACGGTCTATCAAATAATACACAGTTTTTGCAGCACTT
This sequence comes from Stegodyphus mimosarum, assembly GCA_000611955.2. Classification (NCBI taxonomy): domain Eukaryota; kingdom Metazoa; phylum Arthropoda; class Arachnida; order Araneae; family Eresidae; genus Stegodyphus; species Stegodyphus mimosarum. Next base: position 484,020 of record KK112761.1, read on the forward strand.
CATTTAAACTTATTTCCTCGAACGTCATTAGAGATATATTTCTCATTCAATAAATTCAGTTCTCACTTCGCGGCAAGCCACAAATGCTTAAAAACATAGTACATCTTCATTAAAAATTGTAAATTACAGAAAACCTAAGTACCAAATACAGTTAAAAATACTTAAAAAACAATTTTCATAATTAAAATTACAGTTTCTATTCTGCAGCAAGCAATTTGACCAATGAGCAGCAAGATAACATTTTCGGTGCACGAAATTGAATGTTAACTTTTGGAACCACTGGGCAAAAGGCGCTAAAGTTGGTGCAGCAAATGACTTAATTCGCTATCCTACTAAGAACTGCAAATGTAAATAAATGTCGGCCTCTTTAGGCGCGCCACTTTGAAATTCTTGATAAATCTGCAACTACTGCATGCAGATTAACTAAAGGCATAAAAACATTAACCGGTGCATAAAAGCAACATAATTCAATCACTTTTAAAGGAAAAAAATGCGCAATTTACCAACATATGGCAATAAAAAACTGAGCTCCCCGATCCCAGTAACAAAGTGGGAACATATATAGAGAGACAGAGAGATTGATCTTAGTTTAATCTACGACCAATGACAATAGCTACCTTTTCAGTACTTTAAATTTCAATTTTTGTTTTTGCTATTTAAACTTCTTACGGCTCAAAATATTATTTCTATATGGCTTTTAAATCATTTTTATTACAATAGAAATCTAAATATCTTTAAATACCGATTAAAAATGCTGCTTAAATTACTGACTAAAATTTATTCCAATAATTTATCGTTTTAAAATACTGACTAAAACTTATTCCAATAATTCATTGTTTTAATTAAATTTCTGTTCGTTGGAGTTGATATACGAAAACCTTTTTCTAATAATAATAATAATATATATATTATTATTATTAGAATATTCCCACTTCATATATATTGTTATATATTCCCACTGTGTTATATAACATATTCATATACGTTTAATATGTTTATAGTGCGGACAATTGCAACGAAAATGCCAATTGCATTGTTGTTTGACTTCTAAATTAATACTCGTTTTTGAGTTATGCAAGACACACATACGTAGACGTACAGACGTCACGAAAAAAATCTCTGCTGAATATACACTGCTGGACACCGTAAATGCAACACCCTGAAGGAAGCATGCAAATAACATGAAATTTACAACATGCATTAGCGGAGGTGAGATATGCAAAGGATTAGAATTTCAGCGCAGACGCACATCACGCGCGCCTGTGGCGCCACTTCAAAGCGCTATTTAAGGCTTGGAGTTTTCGACGATTTCAAGTTCGGCAATTGTGTTTTTCTTGTGGTTTTTTCAAAAAAAAAGATCAGTTATGCCTCGTAGTAAACAGCGATCATCGTTGGATCAAGTATCCGAGTTCGATAGAGGAAGGATAGTGGCCTACCGAGAGTGTGGATTATCTTTCAGGGAAATCGGTAGTCGTGTTGGACGAAACCAAAAAAACTGTAGTGGGGATACGTAACCGTTGGATGGAAGAGGGTATGACGGACCGACGTGTTCGATCGCATCCACTTCAGTGTAACACTTCACCTGATAACAGGAACATTGGGCGCATGGCAGTGACGGATCGCTCAGTCACATCACGAACCACAGCACAGCACATTCAATCTGTAACGCCTCGTCCAGTGTCTGCGCGTACCATTCGACGCCGTTTGCAGTAGTTCATTTGTAAAAAAAAGCGACATGAAGAAAGAGACTGCTTTTAGTTAAATTAAATATGCATGAAGCTCATGTATAGTTAATGAAATGATTCAAGATCATAGGACCCATCAGTAGCTGTCAGTTGCACATTAAATTTTCAAATCGGTAATTGGTGAACCCCCTGGCAGCGATCCAGGGTTATAAACGTTGATGTAAGGAATGGTAAAGATTCCTAATATCGTTCTGCGATACATTCTGCCAAGCATTCCTCGATTGTTATTCCAGACCTGCGACATTACGGGGTGCTCGAATCTGGCGGCTTAGCTGATCCCATATATGTTCAGATCCTACATAAGATTATTAGTATCGGGCGAAGCCCAGTCCACCTAACCCTCTCAAGGACGGTCTTATGACTGTAACAGGCTCCACCCGGTGCGAATCCCATATAAGATAGGTGGGTAGGTAGGTAGTATGGAGCGGTCCACTTTCCTGGCAAGCCCAAGCTCGCCTTATGGCTTTTCTACACCGGTTACGAAGGAAAAACATGTAGGAGAACACAACATAAATAAAGAGGTCTCCAGCAGCAGCCATATTGGGTGTTCTTTGTTGTTCTATTCCAACCGCTACCAGGTTTTTATTAATTCTTTGTATGATCTCTTTTGTTATGTATTTTGCTTCAGAATAAACCAGGTCTTTAAAGTCTTTCTTGCCACTCCTAAGGTCTTTTGTTAATTCACATTCTTCCACATAGTGCTTGTTATTTCCGAGCTTTCCGCACAGTAAACTGCTTTCATTTTTTTGAATTTTAAATCTGCTTAGGTAAGCCGGGAATCTGCCGTGACTTGAAAGGATCTAACAAAGGTCTTTATCGGTTATGGTTTTAATTTTTTTCGAGATTTCAATGTTTTCTAAGTAGTCCTTTCTACGGTCTGAATCTCTTTATTTTTTATTCCATTTTTTATACATATTTAGATCCATTTTCCTGACTGCTTTCCGTTTAGATCCCCGATAATCTATTCTCTCTATATTTACCTCAGTGGAAGTCTCTTTTGCAAGGGCGTCCGCTCGTTCATTTCCCTCATATCCAACGTGCGCTTTCACCCGAGAAAGTTTTATTTGTTGTTTTGTGAAAGGATCCTCAAAGAGTTCTTTCACTTCTTCCCAGGTATTTTCTCTCTCTTTCCAACATGCCTTCGTGGTGTAATTATAGCACACTGGACGCGTATTCGAGAGGTCTAGGTTCGAGTCCTGGCGAAGCCATTGTCCATTTTTCGCATCTCCAGCATCAAAAAGAACCTAATGACTGTACAGCGGCCCCCGAACTAAGAGTGTTATGATAAGAGTGTTATGATTCTTCACCACCAGGATTTTACCACCAGTCCCCTAATCCAAAATCGCTCTTTAAAAAGGTGCGTATATAAAGTATTTTCTCCCTCCTTTCAGCATGCCTTCTTAGTTTAACTGTACCACACTCGGCGCGTATTCGACAAGTCCAGGGAGAGCACTGGACATTTTCGTGTTTTCTGCTTCAAAATTCCTAATGAATCTACACCCATACAAAACATATATGCAGTCAGAAAACAAAATGAGTTACAATTTCAAAACGCGGCATGCAAATGTGGTTTGGTGAGTTGTGTAAATGATTAAAATTGCAGCACTAGTCAACGCTGTGAAGCGATACAACTCGCGTCTGAAGTGCGCAGCTGGTGGAATGTAAAAGGGCAAGTGCGACGAGTGACGTGAATTTACAACCGCACTGATGGCTTGGATACACGACATTATAACGCAAGATGCCTTTAAGACGTGTTTGATAGCGTTACGAAGAATTGTCAAGCTTTGAGAGGGTTCGCATCATAGGGCTAAAAGAGTCCATTTTGTCGAACAGGCAAATCAGCCGCCATATTGGTCGAGGCGATATGGTTGCTGTCCGTTGTTGCATGTCTTTTATCGAAATTATGAAATGATTTTGTGCTATATAAATACGGCTTTTGTCTACATATATTGAAGATTTCTGAATCGAAAATAATATAAAGATCCTAAAAAAATTACCTTTTTTGTAACTACTTTGTGCTATTTCCAAGTAAAAGAACTAAATGAATGATGAAAACTGCATATTTCATTTTAAACATTCCGGTTATTACCGATGATAATGGGTAATCGAATAAGAGGACCATTACAATTAAAATGCACTTGAGATAAGTGACGGGTATTATTATTCGTTAATTATTTACTAGCTTATTAATGGCATTTGAAATGCTGAAAGAAACTGACAGGAAAATTCTAAGCAATTTTTTGATAGCCATGTTTGTCCCGCGAAACGTTTTTGCTAATTCTTTGCTTGATCTCCAAGGATTTTATACAACATGATTGAAAATCTTCCTTAGAAAGACTTCCACGAAAGTATGTTTCCTAATGCAAAATAGAGCCATTACGTGCTTTGCCGATTGTTAATTCATAATCAGTCTGTTCACAAGTACTGAAAGTAGACCTATCCTATGAAGCTCTTGTAAATCGGAAGGACTTAAAAAGAATTCATTATCATTACTTCATAAAGAAAACATTTTGAGAGTTTCCAGAACTCCAAAAAATTAAATATTAATCATTAAATAATTGACGCTTAGCATTCTTATGTAAATAATAGGACAGAAATTATTATTTATAAAAACACTTCATAAAATGTAACTTGTGCCATACGTTGCCATTTCAAAATATTGAAATAACAACTGATCAGAACTGATTCGAACTAAGTGTAGGTTCTAAAGTATTCAAACCATGTATTGATAGGATCAATGAAATATTAACAGAATCTTGTTGAGAAACCTTGCGTACTCAGGACTGACACCGTGTAGGATCGGTGTTCATTAGTATCTATACGGTGTACACTACGGCCGTACCACTATTACCGGCATACAATCGACACAATAAAAAGGTATTTAAATGTTAAAATAGTTAGTTGGGGGATTAATTCACACTTATAACCTACACAGAGTCACCAGCTTCAAGTACTAGTGAGTGAAACACCAAAATTTCACCATCGATCGTAAAAGTATATTTCCACCGAACTAAACATGAAGCTCCGGCTCAATTTCGGTGGAGATCACCCAAATGTTTGAAGGCCTCCCACACTTTTTCCCTACCAATCTCAACTTAATGAAGTATCCGCAACTTAGTTAAGCCCATGCCACACAGACACCAATACCCTTGCAAACATCCACAGACTGATCCGGATCTGATTCCACAGGAACGGCAGTCAGCAGCGCTAGCCATTATACCGATCGGAGTGGCACATAGAGTTGTCACTGGAACATTATCAACAATATATGTAATTGACACCTGCCTAAAATCGACACCGCTGTACAACAAGGCGCGGGATGGACACCGGCATAGAATCAGCCCGGCGTAAGATCGACACTGGCGCAGGATCGACAGTGTGTGGAATCAACTTCGGCATAGGATCAACACAGGACAGGTTCGACACCGGAATAAGATCAATAGGATCAATTGCCTGCAATGCAGCAAATTAGTGATTGTCTCCTCCAGGAGGACCTCCATGAAGAAAATTGCCTCGAAATAGCTAAGGCGGTCTGCACTGTCTGTCTAACTGACTTCATAGACACGATAACAAACAAACAGTCGATTCAGCGCAAGATCAGGATCGCTATAGATTTGAAGCGCCGCAGGATCGACACCGGAGTGTAATCGACGACTACATGCGCAAGGCTGAACTAGCAACGACGCATAATCACAAAGAAAGGAATTTCATCGAATTGTTCATTTTTAGGGTACCTGCAAAGGATGGAGACTAGTTTTTGAGTTACAAAATCGGTTATATGTCAGCAGAGTGGCTGTCGATTCTACGCAGTGTTGATCCTTTTCCGCACGTTCGACAAAATTTCAAGTAATTCAAAATTCTTGTTTGGATTTTGGAAGAGAATTATTTTACAGTGTGGCAAGGTATATGTTAATTTTATAACAGTGATTTTTAATTTTGCCTACCAGAATGAGTTTTTAGAATCGCGTTGAATGCAAATGAGTTGCAAGAAGTATTTAAAGGAAGTTCGACTTACTTTGGAAGAGAGTGCTTAGGAGTCCTTAATGGGACGTGTTTGCCTTCTGGCTGCTTCGTTCTTGAATCTATTACGCTCAGCCGTATTATACACGCCTGCTGATAATCGCCGGCTAGTTTAAATGTCAACTGCGTTAGATATTTGTGTCTAGATTCGATTAAATCTGTTTTAGTTAGTATAAGATTAGTTTCTTATTTTCTTATCCTGATTTAAAAAGCCGAAGGGTTGCTTTCCTGTAAGCCCGAGAAGGAGCCATCTGCTATTACTTCTTTGAGTGAATAAAAGAGTATTTTCACTCTTCTCGAGTCTACGTTGTGCTCCTCAACATTTTATCATAGATAAAACACTGAGAAATATTAGAAAGTAATTTTTCAGAAATCTTAATGGAACGTATCATGGAAGCTTTATAAATATAAAAATAATCTAAAAATAATTTCAGAAATTTTAAAACATAAGAAAGAATTCCAAAATTCGTGAAATCTTTAAAAATTATTTAAAATTCCCGTAAATTCTACTACGATAAAATTACTGCTGTAGATATACTATGACGAAAGTCAGATTTTCTTCAGCGTAAAGCTTTCTGTCTGGTAATTCCTTTTCAAATTTAAGAAAGAACCATCATCATCCACACAGTTTTTTAGTATTAATTCGTAACAAATTTTGCCCTACCGCGAAAATTCTAACGAAGACAGTATTAAAATTATTTAAATGCGAAGAAGTAATCGAACGCTTATAATATTGTTGCGTGCGCACAGGTTCGTAATAGATTGAATACCCCCAGGTCCGGTACGAGCTTAATAAAATTTATTTTATCAAAAAAACACTTCGCAATTCTGGAATTTTCCAAAGAAATACTCGTACAGGTATTTTAAAGTACAGGTATATATATTTACAGTATTACGCTTCAAAATACTAAGAAAATTAAACACAATGCAATGCAAAGCGCATCTAAAAGGCGAAGCTTTCAATACTACGAAGCTGCTCGAAAGTAACAGCTCTCAACAAATGAGCTCTCTTTTGCCTTATATAGTTTTCATCCGGCCGCCGACATATTTCTACTACTTTCTGTTTCTCGAAATTACTGGAAGGCATATGAGGGCCGAACTACGGTTACAGCTACGCAGAACATCAGTAACAGTTACTCAATTACTATGCCTATTACGTTGATACAAGGACCGAACCAAAATGTCGTCAAATGATCACCTCGTTTTGTCGCCAAAACCGTTGTCAGCTTGGCGATATCTCGCCAACTTACCGAATTACCCGTTTACTCAATGTTAAATAAATTTACCCCTGTATCCTTACTTTTCCGCCAAGCTTCGCTCCTTAAAAATTTCGTCTAACATTATACAAAAGAAATACAACAATTTCACACACAATTGCACTAAAATCATCTATCTATGTACAAAATTCGTAACAATATATATTATATAATTAAAAAACGTATTTGAATTTCCAGGATAATACTTGCGGGAAATTTTGATATTTGGGAAATCTTAGAAAAATGCCTTAAAATTCCTGAAAATAATTTTCGAAAATTTAAGCTGCAAAAAAATTATTATCTTTAAGTGTGTAGAGACTGTTTCACTTTTTTTAAAGAAGAAAGCATAAAAAAGTATTTGGGCTGTCGCCGGAATTCAAACAACTGTTTTCTGCCAGTTGCCAGTCACACGTGTTTGCACCACCAGAGCAAGCATGGGGAAATACGACAATTCCTTTACGTTCTCTCGTTGGAAAGATGCAAGTGACCAACGCAATCATATACAGGTGGCGACAAGTTGTCGAACACTACATTTTAATTTGGGTGGTACTATAGACACTAGGTTTTTTTTATGTAGGAAACGCAATATCCTCAAACCATGGCTCCTCAGTTTGGTAATTGGATGTACTAAAGATTTACACCACGAGACCTCCCACAGGGGATGCAGTATTCCTTTGCAGCTGTGCCTGATCTGATTAAAGAAAATTTTAGAGCCGAAGTTAAGGCGTCTGAAGTTCTTCAGTTAAAAAATAGGAGAGTGCGAGAACTTGAAATATAGCATTTCAAATATTAATGTAGAAATGATCAAAAATACTTAGGAAATCAGCATTTTGAGATTTGCCTTGGGAATCAACACTGCTCTGGGAATTAAAATATTTGTGTCATGGTTGAACGCAGAAATATTTTCGTTAAATAGACGTGAGAAGTATAATTTATACTGAGCTGACATTTCAAAAATATTTAATTTCATTACAAGAAATTAAGGAAAAGAAGTTGCTAAAAATGGCGAAATACTTCTTTGCCAGGCTAAAAATGGGAATGTTTCTTAAATAAATAGAACTTCAATCGATAGTAGGCGAACTCTTTCTCTCTTTTTTTTTCGGATTTTTTGTTGCGATTAAATTACATTATTACTTTATTTTGTATGTTTTTGCAAGACACGGGTATACGCTGTTTTTCGGTTGAATTTGGTTCTTTTAACTTGTTGGGATAATAATTGGATTAATGTAGTGAAACGTGTTCTGCTGAAATGCCAAAATTCACGCACTTTGTATCTCAGTTTATCTACGGCATAAATTACTTTGTCACTCAGGAAGTCAACGGGCCTGAAACTGATATTTTATCAGGTACCATAGTTGCTATTCGTGTTATTAATTTTTCCAGAGAAAACAGGTTATAGAAATGTTGCCCCGTATGAGGCATGCTTTATATATATATATAGGTATATAAAGAGTGCTGGAAAAAATGGGGGTTGCTTGATCTTTCCAACTTAACGTGCCTGGATTAACAACTGAAAGTATCATTGTTTTCGTTGCGCGAATTTCTTGTCTTAAGAAAGTAAAAAATGTTGGCACTATACTTGCGGGAAATATTTGTTCCATATATCATACGGAAGCGAAAACATTCTTGTCTTATCTTTATTAAATAACTCTGTAAAATCTCCGCGTGGTGCTAATGTTTTTGGGGAAAATTATCAAGTTTTTCCATTACTCTTTCAACATTTGACGTTTCTATTTGTAACAACTCATTTTAAGTTTATGGTTTTATAGTCTACATTCTAAGCAGCTAGCGAGTTGTTCTTAAAAATAGGCTTAAGGTGACTGTTTAGCTGAAAACTGCATCAGATATTAAACTTGAAACTTACTACGAAGATAAAAGAGTTTTTTAATTTTAATTTTTTAATATTTTTAAACAACTTGAAAGAAATTTCTTCCAATGTGTTTATTGCTTTCAGTGAGAGTGTTTGGCGTCCTGCCAAAATAAGAAGTACAACTTTTAAAGTTTGTTGCAAGACTTGTGCGCAAGTTGTTTGGTTTAGTTAACCAAACTAAAATTAATCAAAATTAATTGGTTAACTAATTATGGCAAAGCACACTAGCGTTATCTACCTAAAGGGATGCCTTCGTGGAGGACTTTCTAAGAGAAACTGTCTAGTATGCACTTACACATAAGGAAATCCACGAAAACACCCAGGCAGCGATCCGTTCGCCTGGGAACGAGCCCAACTCGGAACTACCAGTGTTCAGCGATTTTACCCCTCGGCCGCTGTGCGCAAATGGTCCGGTGAGAAAAAATGCACCTCTGCATTGTGAATAATTAAAATCTTGTTTCCCAAATTAGACCAAGTAGCAATAATTTACAATGAAATAATGTCTCAGCATATTTTATCCTATCATTTTGCTTTAGCATTTGAAATATATTATCTTATGATCCCTGGGAAAAGTATTCTTAAACTACTAGAGGCCGATCATCACTGGGTAATTTAAAACTGTTTCAGGTTTTAAACTCAGATCTGCATTCAAAGACCAGATTGCAGTTTTTTTAATTTTTAAAATATATTCTAATCTTTTTTTAAAACTTCGGTGATAATTTTTGAGATGTTCAACTGTAATCTCAAATTTTTAGAAGTTAGTTTTTTTCCTTCCTTTATTTAAGAAGTTACGAAAGGGAAATGGAGATCGTCTCGTACAGTCGTCAAAAGTCTCAGAGAATTCATTAGAAGACTGAACAAAACAAGAAAAAAGAAGCACACTTAGCTTTTGAAGTATTTGGATTATTTATTATTTTTTTACGGATTTGTAATTCGTAGGCATCGCTACAAGTTTTTAGTGGCTTCCAATTTTTTGTAATCTTTTATATCTAGAACCATGCTGTCATTTTTTAAAAATACAAATTTCAAGAGTTTTTTCATATATACTTTTTATTACTCTTACGCTATTATTTACTCGTAATATATTATATTTTAAATTTTATCTTGTCTCCTATTTTACCGAAGCTTATATCTCTTATAGGGTCGCCCAGACGATTTAGTGGTTAGGGGAGCCGACTGCGATTCCAAAGGGCTCGGGCTCGAATTTCGGAGACGGCATGGCTGTAACTGTCCATCCCTTCAAAATAGGCAAAGGCAGACCACCTAGTAGGCCTCCATAATAAAGTGACCATCACGTCTGGCCTTAGTAATGGCCATATTGAATTTTGATTTATCTCAAAGATTACCCTAATATGGAATTTTTCAAAGTCTGTTAATAATATGAATAATCAAACCTCCCTAAACTCGGCCCACTAGCAGCCGAGCGGTAAAGGCGCAGAACACTGGTATTTCCGAACAGCATTCGATGGCAGGCAAACAGACTGGCTGCATGGGCGTCTTCGTGTTTTCCCCATATGTGACGTGTATACGATCCAGTTTCCCTTGTAAAGTCCTCCACGAAGGCATCCCTTCCCTTAGGCGGATAGCCCCCGCGCACTTTATCATAATTAAATAAACGAAGCCATATCAAACCTCCCTAACCCGACCATTCACAACTCCACATGATTTTGGTCTTATGCAGAGATGCTCTCTTAAGAATATGACTATAAAAAATATTGAATAGCGCTATTTGTATATGTCCTTAAACACTGGGCAGGCTCAGAAGCGATCGTCGCAAGAATACCTCTGAGCCCAAAATCTTGTGGATAAAAATGGTGCCTTCGTCTAACCTTGCGTAATCATCGATTAAAGATTTGGTATTGGTAATGGGAGGTAACCTTTTGCAGATGACTGGAAATGGGCGGATGCTTCTAGACCTCTGCATTTTAAATGCGATGTCCCATCTTCGGCATACCCCTCATGGGAAAGGAAGCATGAATACAATGTATTGATCTGGGAGACTCCCTTGGTTGAATTTCGTGACATTCTGGCTTATTTTGAATATGACAACCGTGTCATTGCCCAACCCACCTGCACAAAGTTAACTTATTTTTCTATTAGGGAGTGTTCATTCATTCCTTCTACTTAACTTCTGACAAGTAAAGGGTCCTTAAAGTTTCCACTCCAGTCGCCCAGTTTAAACTAAAAAGGCAAAACGAAATACTCGTAAAACAAGGATTGGAGAGAGTAAAGGTTAAGGAGCAGAGGTGAAATTTATCATAAAATTATATTTATCCAGCAGTCATCGATTTTTTGGAATATTTTGCTCTCTGGAGTTTAGAGAATTCCTTAGTAGTTTATTTCTAATGACTTTTAGTAAGGAAATAAAAGCAAAAGAAGGCAAAAGAATCACGCAACCTGAAACTAAAAACTAGCATTTTGTTTCATGGTCGTATTTTTATTTAATCTGTTAATGAAAAGTAATGCCATTTGTTTGATAACTGCTAAAAGGTTTTACAGGATTAGATTTGGGCAGTTTAAATGAATATCTCAAAGCGAACGAGGACTATCTGCCTACGCGGATGAACTTTCTGAGAAAAACTGGCTTGTTTTCACTTCACATGAAGAAGCCACCCATTCAGCCGAACTAGAGTCGAGATCCTAGATTCCGTGGCCTTAACCAGCCGGCCACTGATGGAGCCATTTTTGCATGAAAGCTTTTCAAAATGCATTCGAGTGTCTATTGATTTATATGCTAAACGTAGCCTGTAACTGAACACAAAAACTGAAGGTATGGAGAAGTGCTCTCATTGATTTTATGCAGAGTTTTGCTTTATTTCAAAAATACCAAACTAAGTTATATTCGGGGTATTCGAGAATGAATGGTGAAATTTCATGACGTCTCTGAGAAGCATGTATTTAGTGAAAAGGAATGAAAGTGTTTTGCTTAATTCGTTAACTCACAAAAAATATCGTGCATGTGTTTTTATTGTACGCTCAGCATACTTTTGCGCGTGCCATGCGAATTCTCATATTAAACATGAGTACTTTTGAGATTCTTTGGCAAATTTCCTTCGTACTTCAAGCGATTTTTCAAACGAAAGGTGAAGGGCGGCTCTGGTGTACGCGCAAAACTCGCAACTGCGAAATATCTTATCTGGAATCGTTCACTACTTTCTTCAGAACGAGCGGAACGTTTCCCAAAATTCGCTCATAAAGATAAATTTTTCACAACGCGAATTGTGTAAAAGGAATGAAAAGCGTTGATTAGATGAATCGAAGAAAAGGACTCAGTAATAATTATGGAGTGTACATGACGGTAGTCTTTAAAAATTTAACATCAGTGTATAAAGTACGTTTGTACATCTGTAAACTTTTGTGATTCCATCAATGTCACAAGTACTTCTGTAGATCTGTAAACCAAAATATTTTATTACATCTAAGCACTTGTAAAAGTATTGGAAATATGTATCTATTATTTTGTCTGTATAACCCTTGTATTTTCAATAAAGAACCAGTGGGTCCCCAGTTGACGAGGTGAACAAATCTTTCAATCAGAGATGTAGCTCTGTCCGTCACTAACTGAGCGTACGGAGGGTAGATTGTTTTGGTTTTCTATTTGTCAAGAGGTGTCAAATTTTTTCCGTAATGTTTTTCATTAAACGAGGCGGACTACTCAAAATTAGTGAGCTGGTTAATTAAATTCAGTGTCTGGCTCAATCAAATGAGTGCCAAGATTTTTGCCTCCTTTATTTTCTATTGAAAAATAATATCAACGGTAGCACACGGCGCATATTCGAGATCTTCAGGTAACCTAATGACTGTATAAATTTATGACAGCAAGTAAATTTTTCGTTCTAACGTTCTTCCCGCCGAAAAGAGGACCTGCGGACGTTTTGGAATACTGTGATAAAATATCAGGAACGAAAATTGTTCTCAGCTAACCTTGTCTTAGGGTAAAATTTTTTCCCCATCTTCACAATCTGCTTGACAGCTAGAATTATGGTGGCAGGAGATCGGGGTCAGAATGTGTTGGACCTTTCTTCTTTTGTTTTCGTACCTACACATCATCCGTTAAAATTTCCTCCATATCCTGGTACTGTGTATAAAATTTTGCTCTACTATTTCTCTGTTGTACCTTTTAACCATTTAAACTTTTGTTATTGGTAGACCTGAAAAAGAACGTTGTTATCATCCCTTTAGTACGTTAAACTCTATATTCAGGCTTGAATTCAGCCAGAGTCCAGTAGAGCTGTGTCTTATCTTTCGAGTGAAATTTCAATTCCAGTAAGACGCATTCAGCACTTTATTTTATTACTTAACTATTTGCCACTTACCTAAATTATTTGTCGTTTATTTAATAATTTATCTTTGTATATTTTATTGATTTTTTAATTTTAATTATTTAATTATTTTAATTTTCAGTTATTGTATTATTTTAATGATAAATTATTTTACTATTTTATTAGTCCAAATGGGCTTTCTTCCTGAAGGACTATCGTTTTCGTTTTGGCATTTTGCGTAGATTCACTATAAATGTTCGATTCACTTTTCAAACTGTTGCCACCAAACATTATCACCCTGTATTATATTTAAAGAAATTAAATAATGTGAAGAATCTGCATAAATGTATGTATGTTTCCCGCATTGTGATAAAATATCGGTACCTAGACCCCTCCAATTTTCAATGACGTACGTTTCCACCCGAAATATGGGCATCTGGAAGCCCAAATTCGGAATTTGAAATTTCTTTTATTATCAATTTCATATTTTGTAAAACTTTAACGAATTTTTGATTAACAAACTCAACGATTTCAAAGCGAGCAATGGCATCACTCTACGAGAAAAAAAAACCTTTTTATCTCCAGTGCGCGGAACTGTATATCGGATTTAAAATTATTTTGCTATATTATTTGTTGAATTGAATTTTATGGTTAAAGTGCGAAGAACAGGATATTTAGTAAATAAAGATAACACACAAAACATTCAAAAAGCGCCCCTTTGGACGTAATTTAAAATCGGAAACATTTCAGACTTTTTTAGTTATTTTATTTATTTGTTTTTGTTCCTCTTTCGTGCTGCTGTACCATTCCTGATAGCTTAAACTCTTCTAATTTTAGAAATTAAGTCCTGGATTGCGTACAGACAGCATTCGACAACATCCTGTAATAAAACATTTGCTTTGTAAAGCAATTAGCAGTCACGTTTAATGTCATTTCATTCCACAAATCTCTAATCACATCAAATCCATTAAGCGTGTAATAAAGCGAAATTGGATGGTCATATAATTTCCGACAAATTTACTACGATTTACCTGATGATACTTTAATTTTTAAAGATATATTAACTAGTCATTATATTAATTACTAATGGCTAATTGGCAATAGTAATCGATGTTGGTGCTCCGTTACACCTGAAAAATAAATTAATGATCTTATACTGTGGCCAAGGATAACGCTCTGAAAACTTGACTATTTGCGAGACCATGCCGCCGTTCTAATTGTTTAAGATTACGATAACTTAATTGCTGAAAACAGTTCTCATAGATTATTCAAAAAGATTGTAATCTAAAATCAATATTTCCCAGCTAGTTCAGATAAACACGTATCAGACATTTGTTGTTTGAATGGTCTTGTTAAAGCAAAGTTCGCTAGCAAACTAATTGATAGTTACAAAGATGCGTAGTTAATAATTTATAAAAGCGTCTTCAATGGGACATTGTCCGTCATTAAATAACGTCCTTTTAACGTCCCTAGTACTAAAGCAAAATGTCTTAATTGCTGCCAGAGCGGACGCGTTTCCACGGTAAGGTTTTAATTTTCTATCTGTGTGAGTGTTTGTTCAGTTTTTCTGTTCCGTCAGTTCTTTCCATTCTAGTACATGCAAGCTGTTTGCCCAGCTCTTTCATAGGTCGCTATCAAGTTTCTTTGTTCCCTTTTGTTTAACTGTGGCATATGCTTTCTTTCTCGTTTATTCTTCTTCCCTGCCACTGCGTTTGTGATGTAAAAGAGATTCGGTGATCGTATAACAGCGTGAAATATGCATCCGAGAAAGGTCTGAGTGCCCTTGGCATCTAGAGATGCTGTCTTTTCTTTCAAAGTTTAATGGGTTTCCCCCCGCCATCATGCATTGATATGAGAAAGTGATGTAATAGAAGAAACTAAATTATGAAGGAATTGGAAGTGCTTAGTTAGAAGACTTGATACACCCAAATCGACGAAACTACCTACTTTTAATTTTTTGATAAAAAATACCCTAATACCCTTACCACACTGAAGAAAAATTTTTGATCTAACGGTAATAAATGGTATAAAATAATTTTTAAAAATTTTGGCAGCCCTTTAAATCCCACACAACCTCAGTGTTTTTCCCCTAACAGTGTAAAACAACAAAAATCTAATTAAATAAGACTACAACAAGTTATCAGAAAAAAATTTTTACCTTTGATTTGTCA